>CAJQUW010010809.1:0-56048 GCA_907163375.1 Prostheceraeus crozeri
CACTAGAAATACGGTTGGAAAATGTATTACTTAAAATACTGGACTGAGGTTCAAAAGGACCTCACTTACAGAAATATTAATCTTCTAATTGACGGAATTGCTTTCCATAAAAGCTATTACATGTATTCAAAACTTTATGAGTACTTGATGAGGAGTAGACTATTTTTATAACATTGTAAAAAATTTAAGAGTATGAAATAGGAGCACGAAACCAGTGACTAAGCTTGAACGAAAAAACATAATTATTTTCTACAGTGTAGACAAACTATCGGTTTTTTCAGCGTGTTTACAAAGACGTGAGAAGCACAGGAACACAATTTTTTGAGTTTTGTTTCGGGGCATCCACGCCTCAGCACACAATCGACGTGCTTGACTGTGAAGGAGTAGGTGCGGAAGGCTTGTTGTTTGAGTCGTGAAAGACTGGGTCAGTTCCTTACCGAGATCAAGGATAAAATTTCGTCGGCTGAAGAATGAGTTGTTTGCATATCTGAACAAAATCCAAGCATTGATAGCTGCCATGTCCAGTATGTTGAAAAATACAGCGACTGGCCAGCGTCTCGAAGCAGATTTGGTGGAATAATAATAATAATAATAATAATATCTGTATTTCATCAAAGAAAATACAAGGCCCAAATTGAGGGCAAGACAACGAATAACAATTTCAACATATTTCAAATTGTACTTGTAGTACAGTGCAATTGTACTCAACCGTTCAGTAAACTTCACACACATGCAAATGCAAAAGAATTACCAGATATCAAGCTTTTGAAACAATTCCTGGACAACCTTTTTGAAAACATTTATCGAAGGAGAATTGATTTCAGAGTCAGTTAGCATATTCCAGTACTTGGAAATGTACACTGTGATAAAAAATTGTCTATATTGATGATAATGACGCGTGGTGGTACATGCGAAGACTGTTGCCATCGAGTTCTGGGTTCATTTGAAATTTCCAAAGAAGTCACGAAAATATAAGTCAATGTGATTATGAACAATTTTATACAGAAGAAAAATGAGATGATATCGTAATCGTCGAGCCTTAAGTGATAAACAGATTCAGAGTTTGTTTTTAGTCTTTCACGGTATGACAATATGTTTTGGTTATGACAGAAGCTCCTGGACATGCACTTTTGTACACTCTCGATCAGCTTGATGTTCTTTTCATGGTAGGGATTCCATAAACGTATTACCATTACTCCAGTATACTACGACCGTGAAGCTTGTATAACAAAAACTATGGCCATTTGTTTCCAAATAGCCAAATGTCCGTCGAATTAAGCCCCACTGTCTTCTTGCGCGATTTACTATACTATTGATATGATTATCAAAAGAAAGATCATTCGTCACCAAAATACCAAGGTCCTTGTACGATCGAACGAACGGAACATTCATCCCAGATAATATATAAGACTCCATGCTTTCAGAATTCCCTAACTGCATAATTGCACATTTTTGCTGATTTAGAACCATTCCATTTTCTTGATTCCATTCCTCGATTATTTGGATGTCATTTTGTAAGGGTTTTAGGTTGGAAGTAGTTGGTCGAAGGCATGCAAGTTTTACGTCATCAGCGTACTTGATAATTTTTGAAGACACAATTTTCTCCTCGAAATCATTCATGAATATTACAAATAGTGTAGGACCCAGTACTGAGCCCTGGATAACACCACTGCGTATACAACCGAGCTATCTGATCTATGCAATCAACGCCGACCTTTGTTGTGTTATAATGCAAGATTGTTTCTGGTTTTCGCTTCTCACTGTCTGAGATGTTGACATTATCGTGTAAAGTGCTCAACAAAGCGACAACTTTGGTCTTTTTGGCTTTGTAAACTGTCAACGTACACCCAGATTCCGAGCGAAGAATTTTAGAGTCATATACATGATTCTTTGTCATGATTTTTTGGACGTCGGGTAACTCAAGTCTGCTTTTCTTTACTGTTCCAACCAAGCTGGTGTTTTTAGACTTCAAATCGTCCCATAATTTTAGAGATGTAAAACAATTGTCGGTTGTGACACCATATCCAAGGCCATAATAAGGCTTCATCAGCTCAAGAACAACGAAGTCGCCGAAAGGCTTCTTTTGAGAATTTGGATCATATTTTCCTACATAAGGAAACCCGTTGCACAAATATTTGGTCTCGACATCAACAAGCAGAAAGAACTTGATGCCGTATTTATCAGGCTTGTTCGGTAAAAACTGTGTAAACGGACATCTTGATTTACAGGGCAGTAATTGTTCATCTACTGTTAAGTTTTCAAATGGCACAAAACATTGTTGACAGCAGGGCTGTGGAGCCGGAGCCGAGCCGGAGCCTTAATGAGGCGATGGTTTTTGGTCGGAGCCGGAGCCGATTTATCACAAAGGCTCCGGCTCCGATAGTTTGAGCTTTGATATAAATCTAGAATTTTGAAAGTTATTAATTGGCATCATAAAAAAATTAAATTATTTGAAATCTAAAGATATGTCTTTTAAGTATACCAATGATCTGTCCTCCACGATATCTTTCTTTGCAGTTGCCGCCTTCTTTTGTATTATATTTATTATATATTTACACACATGTGTAATATTTTTTTATTGCATATGTTTCGTAATAAGACTAATTTCCATATTGACAACGTATTCTCCAAAATCCATTAATTTGAAGACTTGTTATATGCATGCTAACTAGATGATTGTAGATTCCTAGAGACAAGTCGCCAGTCATTTATGTACACATTTCCAGTTCAGTCAGCAAAGATAATATAGCTACTTCTTGCGCAATGTCTTAAATCTAATACGGTTACTATGTAGGCTATCATCTATCGGTATGGCTGCTGGCAGAAGCTACTGGCATCTGTGACAATGCCAATTTCCTTAGATTGTATTATAGGCTCTTGTGCAGTCCCCCCACCTACATTTTTCAAAACAATCGATTATTCAATTTGATCAATTTTGATTGGAGGGATAACTCTTCACACTCACACGAATGACCTGACTACAAGTCTCACATGGCTATAGCAATAAGCGACCCAGCCACTTCTAGTAGCGCCCTATTATTTTAAAGGTATCTCATTCACAATGAATTTCCTTTGACTTCAAAATTCAAAGGGTTTATTTCAATGCGAAAAACCCGAAGTCAAATTACAATGTTGACTTGCTGACGAAGTTTGCGACCATGACATCGGAATTACCCACGTAGATTTTTACAACAGCACGGAATGCTTCACTCAAACCGGTGATGCTGAAACGGACATCCAATGGTGCTGCATCTTTTAACCAGAGAAAAAATGGGGGGGGGAGGACTGCACAAGAGCCGTATCGTGTAATGATATTTCCCCAAATGTCATAGACCTGTGGATTTCAAGAATTTTCATTATTATTTTTTCCGTCTGTCAACACTTTATGCTGATATCATGCTGACTTATATGTAAACAATAAAAAAAAGACTGAGACGCTCTCAATAAAGGCGCCTTTTGACCTCCCTTTTCTATTGTCTGTGACATTAAACCGCACGCGCATTCGAAAGCTAGCAAAGTAGATGGGATTTCTGCTCGGTGCTCGCAGTCAAATTTTTATTATGTATAGTAGCACCCTGCAACATGCTGTGTGATACTCCGAGTTCAGTTTCATCAGCCTAACCATCATCAGAGGAATAGTGGTAATGTGTTATACATAAATTGAATATAATAATATACATGAATCATTGATGAATTATTTAGTGCAACTTTACGCCATAATGAAAAATACGAAATTAATATAATGTAAGTTAGGCCTTAACTTATTAAGTATGCTGCATAGAATTACAAAACTTGTCCTAAATTAGATATTTTTAATTTTTTAAGTATAATTTTCAATTGTACATTTCTAGCCTACACTGCAATGAGGCTATCTAAATTACAATTTCTACAGATGATGAGTCGTGGGCTACCCACCGATCATATTATTCATGGACCAACAGACTATTGAATAAAGGCAATAATAGCAATAACAACCTAAGCTAGCCTATATACACTTTAATATTCAATAAAGCAATTGATATCTTTATTGATACGGTATATTTGGCTATATAGCCGATACCCTTTCCATGTTCGAGTAGAGGCCCTATAAGCTATTTAGAGGCATACGCTATCCAGTTTCATATTCAAGCTTTGTTAAAAAGCTTATACTACTATTCGGCCCCTGTGAAGCCTAATTAGGTATATCATCATCACTCATATGGTCTTATTTAATGTAGCCTCGTAGTAGACTGGTTGCAGGCTAGGCAAATTTATATTTAGCCAGTGCGGGAGATCTTTATCTAATTTAACCAATCCTGGCTATAACTTTATTTTATCTTTCAGAGATAGTCAATTCATGCAAAAATATATGACAAGTATGTTATTTGTCATTATATTAGGCTATTATCATTTTTATTATTAACTTAAGTCGTTGCTTGTTAATGAAAACTAATTTGATGATTGTAGCAAGCCTCTAAAGGCCACACCGTTATCCAAAAAATCCGTTCAACGGATCCAGGATAACCAGCATAGATAGAACCTGAATTTGAAGTTGGAGCCGGAGCCGGAGCCTTTCACATCAGTGTCGTGGAGCCGGAGCCGATGAGATAACCCATCGGCTCCACAGCCCTGGTTGACAGTTATGAATAAAGGGTTTCCATACATCTGAAGCTAGTGCAAATTTATCATCAGAAAGTCGAGCTTTGCGAGAGGATTTTACATCAAAGCGAAGGAACTTCATAATTGCAGAACAGCGGTCTCTGGACATGGCAGCTTTGAAAATGGGCAACCCAAATTCGTTGCTCCAAAAGCTATGTAGAGGTATATTTTTCCCACCAAAAACGCCTCGTAAATAGCACAATCCAATAAATTTTTCTAATTCATCAAGTGTCAATGTCCAATCACTGTTACCTAACACACGTTTAGCTTCCATCTCAGTGCAGCTTCTTATGTATCTGAGCATCTTCTCATCCATCAACAATGAAAAAGCACTTTGTTTGGAATCATTTACGGCAGCTCGAGTCTTTGTGGTAATTCCCGCATTCGCACGAAAGATATTATGTGATGGCAAGCGTCCAACACCCACCGACTTGTGCTCTTGTCACACTTTGCCACTACGACTGGTGAAAGTCGGTACGTCATCATGCGTCAAGTTATCGTCACGCTGGGTAACCACAGGTGTAGCTAGTTCATCACCACCACTGCCGATTTCCGGATGCACATGTACATTCAACCGCTTTCGTAGTGGCTCGATATTTTCGACAGATCCTGTGTCCGTGTCAGATGATGTTGAGTCACATTCATCATTGTTTGCTTGTGTTATCTCGTCTTCACTGTTGGAATCACAACTAGAACCACTATCGTTCAATTGTGCGAGGAGTGCTGCTTTTTCTGCGGAATGTCGCCGACGTTTCATAGCGTATGAACTCACTCTTCAGGCTTTTGATACTTAGTGTTGAATATCAGTGACTTTATGAGAAGCAATACAATGACAAATAAGAAATCAATGGTATTGTCATGGAGAGCGCAACATAGATCTACAATATGAAGTGTTTTGAACAACAGTATGTCATTCAAAGTGAAATTCATGTTGCCATAAATCATAGAAATCTTTGTAGATCGTGAACTATCAATTTATATACATCGGGCTGTCATAGATTTCTAATTTGAAAGGCAATTCAGTTTTGCGAGAATTTTCTCACACAGGAGAGGTCAAAATGACATCACTCCGTAGTTGCAGGGTAACAGGTGAATTTAAGTGTGAAGGGAATCACCAATTTAAATGAAATTTCATCTACGATAGAACAGACAAAATATATTAAAAGTCGGTAAATATCAATTCCTAGAGAAGCTTTGTTCACCAAGTATGAAATTTCAAAATGTGACTGAGGTCGTTTTGACCTCATCCGTAGTTCTAGTGTTAATGGATAGAATCTGTGAGATTCAACTGTCCAATTTGGATGACCTTCTGTCATTTACTTGATACCAGCAAAAATAATGCATTTTCAGATCTGAAACTTCTATATTCGAACATAAAAGAAATTTATCCTCGTTAAACAACTTCGCAAGAAGATATCATGAAGCATCAAACATCTCGGTAAGTATCGAAAAAGATGGATAAAATAATCTGTTACATCAGCAACAGTTACTGCGGAAACAGACAGCTCAGCTACAGTATATTTCATATTATTGCTAACACTTTGTGATTTTTTACTAAATTACACTTCCTCATTTGATTAGTCAATTATTAAGATAGTTTAGGTTTGATATGTCATAACATCAAATAACAGGCATATCTAAGGCTTATCTATGGCAATTTTGCGGAGTAATAAGACAGAGAAACATTTTTTGATGAGGTTAGAGAAGGTCATGCCATCTATTAAATTATGCGAAATCTGCACTTTTCAAACTGAATCGATCGGGAACCTGTTCTCTGACTCTGTTTGCTCCAGGTAGATATCTATGCCTTGCCTTGAAAATTCGCATGACAAAGTACAGGTTTTCCTACACGACAACGGCAACTATCGAATCAAGAGCGGCACTTTAATTTCTAAAACGTTAAAAGATAAAATATTACGTCATTTCACAATTGAGAGCGACAACAATAAATAAACTGCAGCAAAATAGTTCAATTGTGTCTCTATCAGATTAGTGAGCGGTATTTCACGTGAAGAATAAATTATATCTATTCGGTTTGATCCAAAGCCCTATATAGATGTCTTCACATCTGCTAAATTAACTTATCAATATGGAGCGCCAGCGAATACCTTCTGATGTTAAACGCAGAATCATTATGGCTCACGAAGCCGGAGATGATTATATTGAAGCCGCTCGAGTTCTCGGTGTAAAACGGGGCACTGCGTATTCAATAGTACATCGTTATTTACTTGAAGGAGTCATTGAGCGTCCCAGAGGAGGAAGACGACACTAAAAGATGGACGAAGATATGGCAAATACTGTGGTAGAGATTGTTGAATCCCAACCGGAATTCACGTTAGCCCAAATCAAAGCTGATCTACAAGCGCGGATGCCGGACAAGCCATCTGTCTCAATTCAAACTATCAGCACACGTCTGAGAAATCGTCTTATCTTCTTAAAGAAAATGGAGACTGTTCAAGTCAACCGCAATAGCCATGACATCAAAGTGGAAAGGGCCGAGTATGCGAACTGGTATCTGCACACGATCAACGCAAGCCATCCGCCAACATTTATTTTTGTGGACGAATCCGGCTTTAATTTATGGATCAGTCGCACACGAGGTCGTGCCAGACGGGGAGAGCGAACTGTCAGGATTGTTCATGGACAGCGCGGGCGGAATTTTACTCTCATCTTGGCGGTCTCTAATGAAGGTGTTGTCCATCATGAATTCTACGAAGGCGGAACCTCCTGTGAGAGATTTAACTCCTGGCTGGAAGAAGCGTCCGTTGCGGCTGGGGCTGGACCTCGTGTATTCGTCATGGATAATGCTCCGTGCCACAATAGAGCCCGTGAAGTCAGTTTGCGAGAGGGACACTCTATTAGGTACTTACCGCCCTACTCTCCATTTCTCAATATCGCAGAGAACGCGTTTTCCATGTGGAAAACGGCTTTCAAGGAGAAGTAGCTGAGATTCGTGAGCAGTTACACAACTACACTGGACAACAGCGGAATTTGACCTTACTGCAACTTGCCTCCCAAAACATGAGTGCCATCACTGCAAATAAGATGGGAAGGTCTTCCAGACGTATTGGCAGATTGATGCCTAGACTAATTAATCGCGAGGATGTCTTACAAAACCATCAATGAATATTACGACTTGTTTTGTTTCATAATGGAATAAAAAATTTCAAGATATCAAAACTTTTTCGTAAAAGTTTTTAACGACTTACTGTATTACCTTTATGAATTAAAATAATTATCAAACTTCTCCTTTTGACATAACTTACCTTTTCGAATTAAAAAAATATCAAAACTTTTTGTATTGACTTACCTGTTAAATAAAATATAATTGAATATGAAAAGCCGTTTATGATTAGAGGTTGCCGCTCATTAAACTTATAAATCCATTAATAAACTCACTTATTATCACTACCGATTAAAAACAACATCATTCAATTGAAAACGCTGCTGATTAACAGAAATACCGTTGTTGCATCTTAAAAAATATTCTTTAATCTGATAGTCGCATTGTCGAACTGGAAAACCAGTATTGCAGGATGAGTCAGCTTATGTCCGATTTCTTGGGTCAGATTGATTGAAGTTGACTTTAAAGCTGACAATAACAGATTTTATCAGTTTTGCATACGATGGTGCATGTGGTGCGTGACAAAGATCTTGCTGCCGAACAAACAAGGTACATATGAAGTAATTACAGTAAAGTCCAAATGAGTGGCAGAAAAATTAAAGATAACTATGTATGGAATTGGTGAAATGAAAGCTAATAACACACACTTCACCATGATCGCCGTTGTATACCGTGAGAGAATTGGTGATTAGATGAAAGTCTAGAAAAATTCTTGAATATATACAGTCAAAAGTTATCTAGAACGAGACAATGAACGAATTGAATGAATGAATGAATGAGTCATAACATCATTAACTCGAGTAGAAGAGAACAAGCATGTATCAAAATATAATAACTTCGTTTCATTTTGATTTGAGAATGATTATTTTATTTATTAATCAAGTTTATTTGGAATTTTTATTTGCACATCACACCCAGCATCAGTTTAGTAATCCTACATCATTAAATCCTATTATTTAATTCGGAGGCACGGTTATTAAATCAAATTCAATGTCGTGAATCAATAATCTTCAGTACATACCTGGAATGTGATCAAGAAATGATTGAGAAACAGATAACAGCCTGTAATGTCAACCGTCCTCCGATTAAGTATAGTAGAGAGTGACCGAGATATTCCTATAATCTACTTTCAATGTCTGTGAGTAATCTTCACAATCACTTAACAATGCAATTCTGCTACCCATTGTTTTATTTGTTCGGTTCATTCATCAAGTGTTAGCGTTTCACCCAACTTATATCGTAGAAATCAGATGAAGTAGCTGATTTACATATTCATTAGAAAAGTCAATCCTGTTGATATTGTATGGTCGGCATTCATGGACATCAGGTATGTTACTATCCGCTATCTATGATTTCATTCTGCATTTAGTCGGCAGCGTTTAATATCATAAATGTCGGACCAGGTATTTTGTTAGTATTTTCAATGTTCCAGAAATCGTCGTTTCCTAATTGTATTTATTGTTTAGAAAGAAAAGTCATTCATTATCGCTGGATGGTGCAGAAACACATTCTTAGACGTAGGTTCGTCTACTGTCTGCTATCTATGTTCTTTTATTTTTGATGTCCATTGCTCTATCAATATATTCGCTAACTATTCTTATCTGTACACATGTTAATGAGTTCATGAAATCATACAAGTTTGTCCGTGAGAGATCTTTAAGATGCGGAATCAAAACATATCTCACACTACTATAACATGGACATTTAACAATGAAATGAAAGATATCTTCGTTGTCATTATGGTCACTAGTTTACAGACACAATCTTTTATATGTACTGCGATTTTGATACGTACCAATTTCTGCTGCCAGTGTGTGAATTCCTGTTCTGATTTTGATAATATTATTAATTTTATATTTGTCGCTACTTAGTACTAGATATTGCTTTAATTCACATTGGAATCTGCACAATTCTAAATAATTAAAACCTTTAGTGCTATGTTTGGCATTGTCGATCCATTCTTTCCTGAAGAACTCAATCAGACCATTATTAATTATTATTTTGGACTTTCCAGTGTAATCCAGGTTTTGTATTTCTCTGAATTTGATTTTGTCAAATAAATTGCTTATCCTGGCACACCATGTATTGCGATAGGACTAATGGTATATATTGCTTTGTATGTTTTTGAATATTCGTGTGATTAATCGTGAAGTACTATCATCATTTAACTTAAGAAAATAGTTAATTGCGATTTATAGCAATAAAATTCAATTGGTCTGACACCAAATTCACCAATAATGCAATAGTTTGGCGTAGTTAGCCGTAAATGGTAAAATCTTTTGTAAAATTGCATGATCACACGATTTATGTCAGTTAAGTTTCTATCAAAAAACAGCTCACTTCCATATCGCATTTTCGATGCCGTTAGCATTTCAAATGTTTCGGTTAGTATTCTACCATCAACACAGTTGAACTCCTTCAAAGTTTTAGCAGTTACGTATGAGGATGCTTTTCCTTTTTTCGTTAGCTCTTCTATGTGTTTTCTGTCATTTTTCGTGATCCAATAACCTAAATATTTGTATTCGTCGACTTCTCTCTCTCTCTCTCAAAATCTCAAAATCTCAAATCTCAAAAAGTTTATTGCCCATCTTGTGGGAACAAACAAGGTACATATGAAGTAATTACAGTAATGTCAAAGTGAGTGGCAGAAAAATTAAAGATGACAATGTATGGAATGGGTGAAATGAAAGCTAAAAACACACACTTGCACCATGATCGCCGTTGTATACCGTGAGTGAATTGGTGATTAGGATGAAAGTCTGAAAAATTCTTGAGATATATACAGTCAAAAGTTATGCTATGAACGAGACAATGAACGAATGAATGAATGAATGAATGAATGAGTCATAACATCATTAACTAGAGGAGAGGAGACAAGCATGTATCAAAATATATAAACATCGTTTTCATTTTGATTTGAGAATGATTATTTTATGTTATTAATCAAGTTTATTTGGAATTTTTATTTGCACATCACACCCAGCAGCAGTTTAGTAACCCTATCATTAATCCTATTATTTAATCGGAGGCACGGTTATTAAATCAAATTCAATGTCTGTGAATCAATAATTCGACGGAATCTATATCATTTTTCAAAAGGAACTTCGCTATTATTGACTCGTATCTTCGCCATGGGAGACACCGCCCAACCCTTGATCAAATTTTAAACTCAATCAATTGAAACGGTAAGCTACTCCCAATAGATAATAGTACTATGACCCTTCCCTTATTTCAATTTACGAGAAACAATTGTATCATGTCATAACACATTTTCTAGTCAACATATTTTATTCGTTGTAAACCATGCTACTTGTCCTCATTGGTTTTATAGTTCTATGAGCCTTACTTTATTTTACTCATACAGAAACAATTGTATCATGTCATAACACATTTTCTAGTCAACATATTTTATTCGTTGTAAACCATGCTACTTGTCCTCATTGGTTTTATAGTTCTATGAGCCTTACCTTATTTTACTCATACAGAAACAATTGTATCATGTCATAACACATTTTCTAGTCAACATATTTTATTCGTTGTAAACGATGCTACTTGTACATAGTACTTGTCTGTGATGTGAATAAAATATTTCAAAGATGGAAATGTGTTTTCATTTTGTATCGAGTTAAAGTAGTAGCAACTACTGGAATTGTAAGAACGCCAGATGAAATGACAATTGTTAAAGCATTAGACCATCTCTTTCTTAATTTTTTATAATGCTCTAATCTTAATAATAATTGAGATTCCTTATCTTTCATATACCTAACTCTATCTTTGTGTTTTTCTTTATTCATTTTTTCAATGTTAATCTTTTCAATGTCCATTAAAGTAGAACTACGTTCATATGATAACGAAGGATATATTCTTGAGGTTCCTTCCACTTTTTGTTTCATCCACTTTTGTTTTCTTCCATTTTTAAATGAATATTTTGAATAAATATTTTGAATAAATATTTTGAATACAATCTTCTGGTATATTGAGACTACGTGATATTTTGAGACAACTTAAATTTTCGTCTGCCTAAATTTTTCAAAATTCTTAGACCACGTGATATTTTGAGACAACTTAAATTTTCGCCCTTCGGCCACGTGAAATTTGAAATCTACCTAAATTTTTGAAATTTTGATTTTTTTGAAAATTTTGAAAAACCCCCGCAAAAGTGTGACATCCGGCGCAAGCGAAGCGAAGCAAAGCGAAGCGAAGCGTCCCGCCGGATGTCACACTATAAACTACTGCTCACCTGAAAAAATCCTAAGTGTCAGAGTGACTTTGTATGGGTAAAATTTTGAAAATTTTCCAAAGTGTGGAATTTCGACCTGGGACCGCCACCAAAACATTTTTCATCAAATTTCACTGACCTCCCCCCCCCCCCGACAACAATCTTCTAACTTTGGTTCTAGTGGACGGATTTTGTCTTACAGCTACTCGTTTGAAAGAGGAGAAAAAACTGCTCGACAACATTTTTTGTTGCGAGTCAATCGGACCAGCCGTTCACAAGTTAGAGCGGTTACAAGATTTTAGGTCGGAGCTCGCTCACCTGAAAAAATCCTAAGTGTCAGAGTGGCTTTGTATGGGTAAAATTTTGAAAATTTTCCAAAGTGTGGAATTTCGACCTGGGACCGTCACCAAAACATTTTTCATCAAATTTCACTGACCTCCCCCCCCCCGACAGCAATCTTCTAACTTTGGTTCTAGTGGACGGATTTTGTCTTACAGCTACTCGTTTGAAAGAGGAGAAAAAACTGCTCGACAACATTTTTTGTTGCGAGTCAATCGGACCAGCCGTTCACAAGTTAGAGCGGTTACAAGATTTTAGGTCGGAGCTCGCTCACCTGAAAAAATCCTAAGTGTCAGAGTGGCTTTGTATGGGTAAAATTTTGAAAATTTTCCAAAGTGTGGAATTTCGACCTGGGACCGTCACCAAAACATTTTTCATCAAATTTCACTGACCTCCCCCCCCCTCTGGACAGCTAGCTTCGATCTTGGCTTCTACTGGACGGATTTTGTCGTGCAATAGCTCGTTTGAAAGCTAAGAGTGAGACAAATTCAGTGAAAGAATCGGCTTGTTCCTATCTGTCTTCGTTCAAAAGTTAGAGCGGTTACAAGATTTTAGGTCGGAGCTCGCTCACCTGAAAAAATCCTAAGTGTCAGAGTGACTTTGTATGGGTAAAATTTTGAAAATTTTCCAAAGTGTGGAATTTCGACCTGGGACCGTCACCAAAACATTTTTCATCAAATTTCTGTGAATGAGGGGGGGGGAGGGGGGGTCAGTGAAATTTGATGAAAAATGTTTTGGTAAAGGTCCCAGGTCGAAATTCCACACTTTGGAAAATTTTCAAAATTTTACCCATACAAAGTCACTCTGACACTTAGGATTTTTTCAGGTGAGCGAGCTCCGACCTAAAATCTTGTAACCGCTCTAACTTTTGAACGAAGACAGATAGGAACAAGCCGATTCTTTCACTGAATTTGTCTCACTCTTAGCTTTCAAACGAGCTATTGCACGACAAAATGGCGGACCAACTTCCCATGGTCATATGAGAATGGTTCAGGTGTCATATTGTAAAGAATGATGAGACAAATCGTTTGCAACAAACCGCATGTCGCTACGATGAATACTTTCGGAGATAGAGCCATTTTAATTTTTCTTCCGAGCATATATAAACCCCCGACAACGTAAGTCTGATCACTTCATCGAAAGACGAGGTAAGCGACGGTCGTCGCTCTGAGCTCCCGATATCGGGTGCAAAGGACTCTATCTTTTGAAGTAGGCAAGCTATCTTGCTACTTCAAAGTTTGTATGATAGAGTTTGATAGTGTCTTTATTACTGATAAAATTTTTTAAAAGTAGTATGAGTAGTAAAATGCGGAATTTTTTAAAAATTCTTAATTTTCAGTTTTTTCAAAGTTTTAACATATAGACTAAGGTTTTCAAGTATCCTGAGTTCAAATCTGCTATCAGATTTGAAATTTAACTAAGTCTAAGGCAGCTTTGAGGGGTTAGATCCCAGCTACTGATCACTACCTTTGACTCGGCGTTCCTGTTACCACTTCGGGGCAGTGACAATGATGTCTTCAGCTGTAAAGAGCGGGTATCGGGGAAGATCTCTCACTTCCCTAGTGATCAGTACAAGGCCTTCGGGCTGTCGACGGGATCGAGTGCCACTCACTACACTCTTTAGGAATATGACTGTACTACATGATTCCAAACTTATACAAATTTCATTATCTTACAGCTAACGATAAATCTAACATGGCTAACGACAAAAATCGTAAATACCATATCAAAATGTGTGTGTGCGGTCGTATAAATCGCAGTGCGGACGCCAAGGCTCACGTCAAGAAGGCGGGCACCGGCCACATGATTATCTTGAATAGGGTTGCGTGCGTGAAGTGTAGAGTGCTGAAGGGTGATGAGGATGAGGCGCGTTTTTACAGAGTGCATGCTGACTGTAGTGGTGGTTTAGTGACTGATTTGAGATTTACGCAGTTGATTGTGGAAGAGAGGGAGCGAATGTTGGCGATCGAGCGAGAGGGTAAGGCTGAGAATGTTGTTGAGAATGTTGTTGAGAATGATGAGTTGGCGAGAGCGGTTGCGTCGTTGGAGGGTGAGATTGGGCGAAAGAGAGTGCTTGAAAGTGATGATGAGGATGATGTGGATTTGGATAGGGAGCGAGTGAGGAAGCGTGTGAGGAAGTTGAGCTCTTCGTCATCGGAGGTGTCAGACATCGTCATCACCGACCCCCCGAAGAGCTCATCTTCCCCAATAGTGAAGGGTGGTGGGGTACGGAAGCAGTCGGCGCGGTGGGATGAGGACATGGAAAAGAAGCATGTGTCGCAGCAAGCGGCACATGCTTTGTTGGTAGATCGCTACGAAAGTTTGAAGAAGGTGAATGAGAGAACGTTGAGTGAGTTGAGTGAGCTGAAAATGAAGGAGGTGAAGTGTAAGGAGGTGGCGGATGAAAACATTAGAATGAGGCGTGTTGTGAAAGAGTTGAAGGAGAATGTGCGAGTGTTGGAAGAGAAGAATGATGAGTGTGAGAAGAGGGCGAGTGCTGCGGAGAGGAGAATGAGAGATGCAGAGGCGAAGTTTGAGGAGATGATGAAGGAGATGAGTGTATTGAGAGCGAAGAATGTTGAGTTGGAAAGGACTGTGGCTCGGCGGGGTGATGAGAGGCAGGCGTGTGAGAAGTTGGAGCGCATGAGGGATGAGTGGGAACGTGTGAATGAGGATCGTTTGTTTGAATTTCACATCCCTATTCGGGATAATCATTTGGCCGGCGAAGTACTCGTAAACCAAAGTCTCGATGAAAGTATACTATGCTACAATGGTCATCCGAGTAAGAAATGCCTCCACGCCACATTAAGAATGCGCGGGCATCTGCACAAATTTTCAATCAGGAAGCCCGCGAGACTGCCTAAGGATGACTAACTTGGTAAGTGAAAAGCAAATAAGATAGTATATCCTATTCTAATACATATCATTTTCATTGCAGATCTTTGCCCGCCTTCACCACCCCATCAATTTACTCCCGAGAACGAACCATCGGCTCTCTTAAGGGCCACCTAGGGGCAAGACACGATAGAACCTCCACGCGGTTTGCCCTGGGCAGTCTTCGGACTGGCGAATACTATCATTAAGTTGAATCTGCTATCAGTCAACTTGAACGTTGCGTCGCGTTAGAGGGGTATATAAACCACTGCCTCTCATTTCATTTCATTTCAATCATGCAGACGCCGAACAGTCAAGTCAGCTCTCCTCGCGGACCGCAGTTAAGGCCGCGAAATTTATTTGAGGAGTTTGTCAGGCTAGAGGAGCAAGACAGAGTTTTTAATAATCTTGCTCGGATTGGCAATCCGATGACAGCAACTGCTGTCAATCCAACGGAATGGCGGTACATTCCACTTTTTAGCCATGTGCCAGTCAGTGTGGAAGTCGACAGTGCTACCAAAGAGAGAGTCAAAGACTCTCTCAGCAGAATTGGTAGGGTGTAAGATGACGTTACTCCCGAGAATGAACCATCGGCTCTCTTAAGGGCCACCATGGGGCAAGACATGATAGAACCTCCTCGCGGTTTGCCCTGGGCAGTCTTCGGACTGGCGAATACTATCATTAAGTTGAATCTGCTATCAGTCAACTTGAACATTATGCAGTCGATTGCTATCCCTGAAGCATTCTGATTCGCTGTTGAGCAATTCATTGTTGAAAACCCTATATAAGCCAGAAGATTGTAGCGCTTCTCATTCAATTTGAAGTCACGATGGAAGCGACATCTGCCGACAATATTCCCGTCTTCACTGATGAAGACAACGGTATTCCCAACTTCATCATCCTCGACGAGTGGGATGAAGAGGATGAGAAGAAGGGGAAGATCAAGAAGATCATTTGGACGGATGGGGTGTGGACTCCAAATACCACCCGCATCCGAAAGGTGCCAGATGCACCACCACGGCTTAGGCGGTATAGGGTATACGAGAACCTAACCGTCATACCTATTGACTATTCAAGCCAATAGTCAACTTAATTGACACCATTGACACCGAGAACGAACCATCGGCTCTCTTAAGGGCCACCATGGGGCAAGACATGATAGAACCTCCTCGCGGTTTGCCCTGGGCAGTCTTCGGACTGGCGAATACTATCATTAAGTTGAATCTGCTATCAGTCAACTTGAACGTTGCAAATGCAGTTCGGTGTAATACTTCCTTTCGACGGGCGTTCCTGTAAAGGGCGGCGGTGAAACCCGTAGCTATATATACCGCAAGGGACATTCGGCAATGGTCAATCTTGTTAAACCTCTCTGCGTCATGTTTGCAAGTGATTGCCTCTGTCTCAACGTAGTATGCATTCGCGTCAGGGCGACATTTAGCCAACTGTCGAAGGTTGCCTAAAACTTTCCATTGCATACGTTATGAGAACCATGAGTTCTACCTGTCTCTATCAATGAGACGAATTGATGAATGGAATGAAATGGGAGGACACTCACGCGCCACACGCAACATAACACACTTCTCTCTTCCGTAGTCTAACAAGCTCTTTACACATGGATCGCAGTCGATTGCTATCCCTGTATCAGAAGTGTAAGCTATCTTAATTTATTTGACACTTATCTACCATCATCGTCCATATGAAATGTTTTAAGATTTACAAGTTAGACTAAGCGTGCTACTATTTCCAAATGAAAAAGTATACATGGTTAAATCATCCACTTAAGCCCATCCGTAGTCTAACAAGCTCTTTACACATGGATCGCAGTCGATTGCTATCCCTGTATCAGAAGTGTAAGCTATCTTAATTTATTTGACACTATTTCATCTACCATTATCACCCATATGAAATGTTATAAGATTTACAAGTTAAACTAAGCGTGCTACTATTTCCAAATGAAAAAGTATACATGGTTAAATTATTCACTAAAACCCCATTCAAGTAAGTCAGTATGAAAGCAAAGATAATACGAAATAAACATTTATTATGGCATGTATTTCAAAAGGTCTTCATCGTCAATATCGTCCAGAGTCTGGCTTCACATAGATCACAAAAACAGTTGAGCTGCTTTAAACGTTCTTCTGCAGCGTCCCTCACTTTCTCAATGTACGCCCACTCCGCCACGGTTCGCGGTTGGGAGTTAGGGGTGTACCACTCCCATATTTGATGTAAGTGCGACTTGCTGGTCATCTCCATCACCCCTTCGGCATCATATTGTAAATATTTCCACCGTATGCCTGCTAGGTCGGGCAACTCCTCTTCATCGTCCTCCAATAATGATAACTTTCGTATATTGTCGAGATTGTATGTCTTCTCCACCTTCGCCTTTCTTGGTGCATTTGGTGTAACGAGCACCTTTGCTGATGTACATGGAGAGGAGAACTCCAATGCGGTATTTGGTGTTGTTGGAGGACTTGTCATGTTGTCTTTGAAATGCTGACTTTGAATAATGATAACTTTAACATTTTTCTAATTCTTAAGTATACACAAGCAGCCAATCAGAATGAACATCCAATGAATGAAGAGGATGAAAGTATATAAGCAAAGTGACATTCAGGTCATTTCATTTAATCTGTGAATCATACAAGTGACGAACGCACGATCTCTCTCTTTGACTATTATTTGAGGTGTACAAGTGAACTGCTATCTCGTGAATTCCAAATTTGAGTGAAGTCTCTATCTTGTAGAAGTATCAACAAGTCGTTCAACTTGTTATGAACGTGTAGTCAACCTCTTATTAGTAAAACAAGATGATAGCGAGGAAAGGCACTACTGTGGTATTCCCAAAATCTCTCGCTTGTACACTCACTTGGGGCACTCTAAAAGAGGTGAACATTTTGTATGCGACCGCTGCATCCGCTCATTTTGGAGTAAAGATAAATTTGAAACTCACTATGAATGGTGCAAGCGAGGTAAATTACAAATGGAACGCATGCCCAAAGATAAAATATTTTCACATAGGGATAATGGTGACGAATTAAGTCCCCTGCGTGTCATTTACGCAGACATAGAATGCTACATTGATGATATCATCCACAAGCCAGCAGCCATATCCTGCTATGAAGTATGGCATGACCACTTTAGGAATAGACAAAACAAAATGCATACTTGGCAAGGTGAAGATTGCATTTCAAAATTTCTAGAATTTCTCGATAAAGCTGCTAAATTTCAACAATCATATGATTCCCAATTGCAGCGTAAGTCACTACATATGTCAGATGAAGACAAACAAAAATTTGAAAGTTGCACATCCTGTCCTAAATGTCATAAAACGTTTGATGACGATAAAATTAAGAAAGTGCGTGATCATGATCACATCACTGGTAAATTTAGAAACGCACTCTGCTCCAAATGTAACTTTTCACTTAGGTTGAGACGTCGTGTACTACCCGTCATTTTTCATAACTTTAAGGGCTATGACAGTCATATGCTCATAAAAGGAGGGTTGAGCCAGATGAAATCGTGGCAGTTTAATGTAATAGCACAAACGAGAGAAAAATTCATGGCAATGACAGCAAAAGTACCAGTAGATAAAACTAAAGAAAATAAGACAGTCTTCTTCGAAATAAAATTTTTAGATTCATTTCAATTCATGTCAGCGTCACTAGCTTCTCTCGTTCGTAATCTCAAGTTTCTTCCCCATAGTCAAACTTTGAAGAAACACTATCCAAACTTAACGGATGAAATAATCACTCGCAAAGGAGTCTTTCCTTATGCGTATTTTAGCTCAATGTCTAAACTAAATGAAACAACCCTTCCTTCCATTGACAAATTCAAAAACGATTTGACGGGTGAAGATTGTCCAGTAGAGGACTATGAACATGCTCAAGAGGCATGGTTAAAATTTAATTGTAAAACGTTTGGCGATTATATGATCGCTTACTTAGAATTAGATGTCATTTTGCTGGCTGATGTCTTTCAGGAGTTTCGACGAGTGGCATTAGAAGAAGACAAATTAGATCCTGTCCACTTTGTCAGTCTACCAGCCATGTCCTTTAAATCAGCCTTTAAAATGACTGGTGAGACCATTCATCTCTTACAAGACCCGGAGATGTATAATATATTTGAGCGCGGAATACGCGGTGGTCTCACATTTGTAAATAAACATCATATAAAATCTGAAACAGTAGGTGATGATCATATCCACCTAAAGTACTATGACCAAAATAATTTATATGGCAGTTCACTGTCTAAACCACTACCTCATTCCGAGTTTAGTTGGTTAAATCAAAATGAGCTTGAGTATTACTCCAACCCTTCAAACATACTGAATATTCCAGATGAAGGTGATTGGGGATATTATTTTGAAGTGGATTTGATTTATCCAAATAGTATTAAAAATAAAACTGCTGATTTCCCACTCGCACCTGAATCTGGCGAAGTGACTGAAGATATGTTTTCACCATTCATGTCACAATTTCATAATAACTTAACAGAGTGTGGACAGCCAAGGTACAAACTATGCCGCAAACTTTTACTCACCCAATATGATAAGAAAAATTATCTCGTACACTTCTGCATATTAAAATTCTATTTAGAAATGGGCATGCTTCTAAAGTCAGTTCACCGCATTATCAAATTTAGACAGAAAGCCTTCCTCAAACCCTACATAGATAGTAACAGTCAAAAACGTGCACTCGCCCAAAATAATTTTGAAAAGGATTTTTATAAATATAAGAATAACAGTCTATTCGGAAAGACCATGGAGGATGTTAGAAAACGTATGAATTACAAACTAGACGTTGATGAACAAAAATATCACAAATTGACCTCATCACCTCTTTTCATTGATAGAGACATCATCGATGAGGATCTTGTAGGTGTTAAAATGATTAAATCAGAAGTTGAGTTGTGCAAACCCATCTATATTGGGCAAGCCGTTTTAGATTATTCCAAGCTTGAAATGTATCAACTCTTCTACAAAATATTAAAACCATGCCCTCTCGTAAAAGAGGTTCGCTTGCTGGGTGGTGATACAGATAGTTTCTTTTTAGGAATTACCACTCAAAAAGATTTAAATTTTAATGAAGTAGGTAAGTCATTAGAAAAATATTTCGACACATCTAACTACAATCCCACTCATCCACTCTATTCCATACAGAATAAAGCCAAACTTGGTTGTTTTAAGGATGAAACAGCAGGAAAGGAAATAGATGAAATGATTCTCCTCCGTCCTAAAATGTATTCCATGAAACAAAAAGAATGTGCAGATAGTATTAAGCGTGCTAAAGGTATATCAAAATCCATTGTTCATAAAATGAAACATCGGTCCTATAAGAAGGCCTATAAAAATAAAACTATAACGTTTGTCAATATGACAATCTTAAAATCTCAAGTTCATACTGTGAAAACGTACACGTTCAAGAAACGAGCACTTTCAGCATGGGAGGATAAGAGGTGTTGGATAGGACATAACACATCTCTTCCACATGGACATCCTGACACAAACATACCTCCACCCAAAAGAATAAAACTCACGCTACCACATTCAGGAGATGTATTGACATAATCAACTTTAACTCAGTATTTTGATGTTGCTTTTTGTAGATATACATGGTTGTTTTATGTATCGCATGAGATCGTTTCTTCCTTGTGAATATATGCCTACAGTCAGCCCATTCCCCCTATATCTGTGAAAAGACTTTTTCATATACATATTTTTATTTCAATAAACATATCACAATGACTTCACTTTGTTTTCCGAAACACTAAAGTTACGAGGGATTTAGTATCTTTCACATGGATACACTCTTGTAAACCATTGGTAATTTTGATAGCAATAGAGGGTATAGTTTGTTTGACGACGGGATGATAGAAAATAGATTCAAACATCTTCTCGACTATTGCATATGAAGCGTCTTTATCATGAATGAAATCGCGTAAAATGTATTCTTTTTTCTCGCCAACAGAAATAGGTAAAATCAAATCACTTTGAATGTAAAGGTGCTGTTCATGTTTATCAAGTGTCATTGGTGTTTCTATACCAATCGTATGCGCAGCAGCAAACACAGTTTGTAGCATTGAAAAGCCAAAGAGTTTTTTCAAATTTTTACTCAATTGACATTGAATGTCATCACCCAGTTTCAGAACAACGCGTTGATTTTCAATTGAAAACGAAATGTGGTGTGTCTTTGCATCATATTTACTTTTCATCACATGCTTCAACTTCTGTTGTATATAAGGATTTACTACATGAATGAAGCTTTCAACTGTATGATATAGACGCGGCATTATATTGATAGCAACTTTAGATTCTTCATAAGACTGGTAAATTTTCTTGATGCGATCACCATAGATGTCCACCCACCATTCATCATTAACTGAATCAGCTTTAGTGTGATATTCATGAGAACCATACACCACACCGCTTCCAATAATAGGCGTATAATGTCTTACAAAATGACGCAAGGTTGGAGAGAAATAAACTGTAAGTTTGTCATTATATTTCTGAATAACCAACTTATTTTTGTCCGCCATAATTTTTTCTCCATACTTCTTACCCACAGTCTCATTCCATCGTTTTACTAACTCAATAAGTGATAAAGGTTGAACACCACGCTTTTTCAAAATGATGCGTTCTTCGCATTCTACAACATCTTCATCAAATATTTTAAATCTATAATGAAATTTGTTGATTCGATTTGAATAAACTTTTCTAACATTTGCAGTAGCAATTGACGTTAGATGTAGTCCATGGCCAAAACCAAGATGCGGATAGAATTCACTATCCAACCTCAGCGTAAGACCTTTAGTAAAAGAATGAAAGCGGAGGAACTGTCTCCCACTCCAATGATAGATAGTAAACTCATAAGCTTTCTGATTTTTATTCTTCATGATGGAAGTATTACCACTGTTGAATACCTTAATAATTTTCTCATTCCCAAATGGCTCATAAGAATCTGATTTTATCTGAATCCATTCATAGTTCCATTTTCCATCTGATGTTAAATTGTATGGGAAGTGGAATGCATTATTCATCGTTATTCCATCATGGGTGCGAGGAGTCAATATCATTTCTTCCAAATCATTCACATTCTGAATATTGCTATCATAGCAAATACTAGAAACGCCAACCTCCCATTCACCTTCTAAATGCAGTGGGCGATTTAATTCTACTCGATAGTCTGATGGTTTATTTTTGGGAAATTTATTCATAGAAGCATTACTGGGCAAGTAGATTAGAAACGAGTCCTTATTTTCACTTTCCATATTATTCACATTGGAAAAATATAATAGCATACTTTTGCATTAACTCTTCATTCGGAAATGGAGTGTAATACTTGTCACAGCATCTTTATGAAAAGGGATCAACGCGCCAGCATCGTCATAAATTGCAATATCAATTTGTGGGATGTAGTTTGATTTCAGCTTTGTATAATGCACTTTCTTGAAAGTATGCTCAGATAAAATACTGCAGCTTTTTGGCTGGTATGGTATCATTGCTAGCAATGGAGCTTCAACATCTCCCACACGTACATCTTCACCAATATTGGAATATATCTGAAAATAGTTAATACGACGCGATAGCGACATGTCTGCGCTAGCTTTGGTTACAGTACCACTTTTAAAGATATTTTGATCAAAACCCAAAATGTCCATTAGAGTTTTATCCATAATTAGTTCAATACCTTTTCCATTTATAGTGAGAGACAAAGTACCTTCTTTTTCAGAAAATGAAATATGTTGCTCATTAATCACTTCATTTAAATAATCTACAACCAATTTAACCGAAGTAATAATGCGAGGCATCAACACTCTTGTTTCATGTAAGAAACCACCAAAAGGCTCTACACACTTTCTGTATAAAGATACGGCCCATTCTGTATCAAATTGATTTGGCCTTTCACATGGTAAATGTTGCATATCAGATTTTCCATGAACAGCTGCAGAACGATGTCGTAAGAACTGATGAAAATCTTTTGAACAAACTAATACTAGATCATCATCATTTAATTTGCTTATTGCAATATGATTAGATGATTTGATATAAGTCAATGTTGCCACTTGTTTACCATCAACTCGAAGGAGATAATTAAATTTCTTCAATAATGTTTCAGGAGTCATGTTTGTCTTTCTTGGCTTAATCACAATCTTCTTCACCAACGTCTTCTCATTTCTTGGAATAAGATCTACATAATAAGCTTCCTCTCGATATATTTACTGTTTATGACCACTTATGTGGTAATTAACGTTAAAATTATCATAGCTTGTTAAGGCGCTAGCGAGGTAGCCTAAATCATTTCTTAAACTTGGACTTAAACCAACAATCCAATCTTTCTCAACTACATGATGTACATAATTATAATCATCATTGTGCAGAGTAAATTGGACAATATGTTTACACGCTTTATTCAAGAAATCATATATAAACTTTTTACATGATAAGAGATCTTTCTTTGACCACTGTGGAATGTATACTCGGCACCCCTTTTCACATTGGTAAGCAGCTGTACGCCTCATATTAATAGTCATCACCTCATGATCAAAAGTATAGACACAGTTGTTATAAACAAGTTGAGTGACACCCACTTCCCAATTTCCATTTAGCTGTTGTACATGATCAATGGGAGTAGAAAAGAGTGCAGCTCGATTACTAGTAAATCTCTTTGTAGCCGCATTGCTAAGCAAAATATGATAAAACGACATTTTTATATTGCTAATCTGCAACTTTGCATAACATCATGAAGACTTGGATTTTGGACTCTCTACAATATATCAGAGTTGATCGTGATGGAAACGTACATTTCAAAAATTCTCATGGTCATACATCAAGAGGAATTACATTAACATGGCGACAATTTGTCAACCTCAATGATATCATGAGGGATTTGGAATATTTTGAAACATTAAGATTCATCTCCTTGGGTGATCAAGTTTGGCTTCAACATTACAGAAATGAAATTCAAATCTACCATTCTCATTCCGCAAACTGTTTCTCATTTCGCAAATACAATTGGGAGAAGTATAGAAGATATATACATCGCTCCATCATGACATTTATTCGTCGTGAGTTCATCGCCCTACTATGCAAATCTTAATCAGACATGACTACCACACATCATGAGTTGGAAATTAGATTCCCTACAACGTATTGAAACGGATCATGATCGAAACGTCTATTTCAAAGATTCAACTGGAAATGTGAGAAGAGAGTTTGCTTTATCTTATCGTCATTTTCAATCTCTACATCATATCATGAAGGACTTGAAATACTTCTATATGAAAAGACATTCACGTATTGGAAATCGCATCTGGCTGCGCGTCAACAATCGGCGAATTCAACTCTATCATTCCCAACTTCATACTAACTTCACATTTCATCAAGGTAGTTGGGAAAAGTATAAAAGGAAGGTACATCGCTCAATTTACTCATTCTTTCATCATGAAGCGCCATCGCTACACCATCGTCAACATTCTCCGTCGCTTCAGACTCTACACCAAAATCGATCTCACAACATTACACCAACAGCTTCCAAACAGCAAGTATTACCCGGGCCGTCCTCAAATGTTAGTGGTGAAGATGAACAATTCACGGAATCTTCAACTCTTCCCAAATGGGACTGTACAGATTCTCGGCGCCCTTTCTCATTCATCGGCGCAGTCAATGCGCTTAGAGCTACAAAGACTACTACGTCGGATATGGAAGAGGGAGAGGTGTGTGATGTCGAATCTGACTGTGGACAATATGGTGATCTCTACTCAATTGAGTGACAGTCTATCATTTTTGAAGATTCGTACCAGCAGTTACAGTTTGTGTTATGAACCCGAACTTTTTCCTGCAGCTCTCATTAGTTGTTGGTTACCTGTGCATGTGGCAATCTTTCATAATAGTAAAGTGATCATTACTGGACTAAAATCTCATGTACAAGCAAATGTGATCCTAGACTATCTCATTGAGTATGTACGTACCCAGCGGATTGTAAAATAAAAAAAAAACAATTTTTCCAACATGATGTTTTTATTTCAAATCATGATAGAACTTACAAATCATTTTTTCATTAGAGGATGGATTACATGAAAAGTTTTGAATAACAGATGCAAATCGAGATACATGTAAACGTCTTAAGATGAAGTACAGTACAAAAGCACCACACGTTGATGAAAGTGGATGTTGTAGTATGCGTTCATTTCGCTGATATTGACGCGTATGTTTTCTCAACCACTGCTGTGTTGGTATATTTGGAGGTTGAGCAAGAGAGTCAAATAGTTCACCACGTCGGTCTTCTCCAATAAAGATCGCTTTCCAATGCTCACCGCCTAAATTCTGCGAATGAGTGTTTAGCACAATAAAGATGGGATAGTGATTTACTGCAGGTGGTAAGGTATCGAGTGAATAGACATTATCGAAAGCTTTCAACGTCGCTTCGTCTGCATTACGCTGCACTTTAGTCTTAATATCGTCAGCAGTCAACCAACTCATTAACGATTATACTGAAGAATCACGTCACGATACTTTGTAATTTCAATATTTGAATCGAAGACTGCATAAATTAATACATTGATCGTCTCAGGTAGTGTTCTTTTGAACGTCAAATCCAAACGAATATTATGAGGCACGTTCGCTTGACGATAGGGTGCACTAATATCGCTGTCAGCAGTCAAATCAAATGCATAAATAGTATATCCACTCTTAAACTCTTTTATAGTCAGTCCGTTGGTGTCATCCGTATTGTAAAAGCCAAAGACATCCATAAAATCAACATAACTGCGCATAAATTGATCCGAAGCAAAATCTGGTTTGTAGGGTGGACCAGGATGACTCACACCATTAACACGTAAAGCAATTTCACTTAACTGATTGTGTTTAAAATTGAAAGGATTCTTCTTTATATTACCATTAAATGCATCATTTTCGACCATTGCCACCATGAGGAGCTTCGGTGCTTCCGATGGAAAGAGGCCATCTTTCATGAAACTCTTTTGATCTTTCGGAATTGTAAAGGTGAGAAGCTTTGTATGCTGAACGGGGTAAATGGCATTTTGGCGGTTAAGACCTTCAGCATGCCCTCTAATGACACTTGGATTCGGTACTACTCGACGAATGTAAAGTGCAATATCTTCCACATGAATTCTAAAATTGTCAACTTTAGCAAATGCATTCAGCGCAAATTCAGGCTTATTCAATGTCAGCTTGAGTCGCATGCTGGTATTACAGAGTAAAAACTTTGACTGTCTAAAGAAGTCTAAATTCAGCGGACCATATAGCTGACATACTCTACTATCTTTAATCATAGCAGATCGCTTTACAAAGCCACTGTTTGTTTCAACATCAAATTTTCCTGCTTCATCTCTGTACCATCCCATGGCTTCCATATGACTTTTTTGTGCTGCTGGATGAAACTGTGATACATGATTGAAATATGATTTATAGGGATAATCGCTTTGACCACCTTCCACCTGCTGCTCTCCAATCGTTAGAGAAACATCGCGAAGTAATGTAGTCAATGGTAAATTGTTCAGTCCAACTTTATGTGCACCGTCAATAGCAGTTCCATCTGCTTGCTGAATTCTAAACCTCAAATCAAGCATCGCATAACTCAAATCTATGTAGTCATCACTACCACCAGGAATAACAAATTCAATGGGGCCAGCATTCTCAGCTGTTCGAGGATGATAATCTACAATACTTGAACTAAGAATATCTGTCTGTATGGCTTGTTGATCAAACAAACAAAAACCGGAAGTTTTACACTCCATGATTAGAAGTTATAGCAGCGTCGTCGTTTAGCGCCTGATGAATGATTAGAGCCTCTACGACGTTTGCGTGAATGCCTTTTGACTGAAGATCGCACCTTACCAGCTCCGCGATGTTTCCTCCTTCCTTTTTTCATTCGTTTAGGTGATTTCTTTCCTTGAGTAACACCAGCAATGGTCTGCTTCAATGTTTTTAAACCGCGTTCCTTCCCACGATTCAACAAACTGCTCTTAAAACTTCTACCTCTGGAAAGATCACTAGCAACATCACCAGCAAAGCCAACGGCATTACTTAAAACATTTCGTTTTAAAGATCTACCGACATTGGATATGAGAGGTGCTACAACAGATTTCAGTGCACCAAGTATGCTACCTCCACGTTGGCGGCGAGCACCGATGTAAATTTGTCCTCCACCACTTACGTAGGAGGGTCGTGAATAAAATGAGGCAGTTGGATTCATAGCTCAAACCCTAAACATTGTTAGTTGCAACTTTGCATGAATCACTGTCGATCACTTAGATGAAAGATGTCGGCACGGCGCATCCAAGAGTTCATACTTGAAGGATAACCAGTCCATTTAACAAGACACCATTCTTCACCTTGCCGTTTTTTACATCGAATGATTTTCTCTACCAAATATGTTTCACTTTCAGTGACTACCTCAATCTCATCGCGGTAAAAGCTACCCTCAATTTCTTCATTATCGTAATCTTTCAACTTGTAGGTGGTCGGAGAGTCTTTTTGATTAATCCTTGATACTGTAAATACCTCCTCTGTCCAATTCGGGAGGTACCCTTTAGCAAAAACACTTTTCACTTTTGAGATACGAACTTTATCGCCAATTTTCACATCACTTTTCACATGAGTGCGTTTACGTTGGAATGATTCGCGCACTTTATCTACATTGTCAGCATTTACATCTACTGGTCTGAGTCCAATAGAACGATGGATAGAGTGATTGTAGGCATGGAGTGTATCTTGTAGAACCTTTGTCCAATTTTGTGTCAAGTTGGCAGTAAAATGTCGCCACAAGCGATTTTTAATGTGCGATTAAAACGTTCAACGAGTGCAGCTTTATAAGCGCTCTTTACACTAAACAACTCAATGTCATGCCTCTCAAATAATCTTGTCACATGCTGATTTTCAAACTCTTTTCCTTGATCACTCTGAATTCTTTTTGGAATGCGACCTTCTCGAAAAATTGTTTGGAATGCTTTTGCTACTCCTTTCCCTTCTTTAGTTTTTAAAGGTTGAGCCCACGCATAACGCGAGAAAATATCAATGACGGTTAAAATAAAATTATTGCCCGAGTTATGTTTTGAAATGGAGGCAACATCACACAAATCTGCTTGCCACTGTTCATCGATGTCATGAACAATATAATGGCGGGTGCGGTACTTCTTTTTCGCTTGTTTGTGGAGTGTATAGGTAGCCTGACCCTTTAACCATCGTTTCACTTGTGATTGTGGAAGACCACTCGCTTTTGATAATTTCTTGATAGATGCAAATCCTGCCGGATGTTTTACATCATAATAGATTGACTTCAAACGTTCAGTCGATGACGACTGACTCTTTTTCCTCCTTCTCATCTTTTTGTTTTCTTGCCTTTCTACATTTACAACAACTGCATTTAGCTTTAGCGGTTTTGCGATCGTGTTCACATTGCTTAGGGGTTTCATTATGAGAGCTGGCGCAGCAAGTGCAAGTGACAACGACATTCACCTCTGGCGGCTCATTACATGGCAAGCAACACATCTGCTTCATATTAATAGTCTGAGAACATGTATTTCCCGGGAGGAGCTGTTTTACGTTTTCCTTTTACCAGTTTTAGTGGCGATGTAGATCTACGTCGAGTTCTTCCTCTTGTTTGCTTAGTGAGTGAGGGAGGGGATGTAGCAGGTGACGTCTTAAACCAATTTGTTGGCATTTTCATCGTCTGAGGCATTGGAGTAGTAGCCACTGTTGAATCAAGTTCTTTCAATGTCTCATTATTTAAAGCAAATTTTGGCACATTATGATTTTTCAATAGTTTAAGAAAGTATGACCAACCAGGTGGAACATAGCCCTGACGGCGCTTTCTACGTGTCGCATACTGAATCAAGTCTTCATAACGTGAAGCATCAATCACTTTATTTTCATCTGTAATGATTTCTCCTCTATCATTGAGATGGGGCTCAATACTGTTGAAAAGAGATATGGCATGTGCGCGAGATGCTAAAGGTGTAGCAGTCGATACAGAGTCACGCATCTTATTCTTCAAGTTTTTCAATTGCTCAACAGTTTCCGATTGTAATAATACAGCACGATGTGGATCTTTGATGTGAACATTTTGCTGATAATCTATTTCTTTCCTATACATTTGATTTGCAAGAGGTTGCTTTACTTGCTGCATGGCAGTCAATTGTACATATTCATCCTGAGGAATAACAATCATGCGAGAATAAGAACTCATAGTTTGTAGATAATCATGGGAGTTTTCAAAATATCACTTCGAAATCTAAATTCTTCCGGACACTCTTGCGTAAAGTCAATGAATAAGTAACCGTATGGTTTTTCAGTAGCTGCTTGAAAAATTTCAATTAAGGCTTTTGATCCTCTGGGTGCAACTTGTCGCGCTAAAATTTCAAATTGACTTTTATCTCGCGGATTCTTGAAAATAGCATAATAGTGTGTATTCAGGTTTCATGTACGAGCTTCTTTTCCATCAGGAAACAAATTTTGTGTAATATAGATGATAAAACACCTTTTATGGTGTGCTGCGCGAGTGAACATATCTGTAACATCTTTTGAATTCTTACTTTCTTTTAATAAATCATCCAATACAACAACATCATTAGACTGAAGTTTATCCACTGGAATAATTCCTTCATGTCGAATAAAGTTGCGACTTTGCAATTCCTGAAACAGCGACGGTTGATAAATACCATAACACCAAATCACTCGATTGATAGGTTCCTTAAACAACTCCCTTCTTTTATCCAATAAATTCAGCGTGAAAACAGTTTTACCTGCATGAGATGGACCTGATACAGTCAGAACTTTATCACATTGAAGTCTGAAATCCATTTTATCACTTTGAGATTCAACATTTGCATAATTAACGCTTAGAGCCAAAGATATTACCCAATAGGTTGCCCACGGCAGGAGCTATCATTGGAAGTATTGCTGAAAGGAAACCGCCCTTTTGTGTTAGAGTTTTCCTCTTTCTTTGAAGGGTGACTTTAGGATTGGAGATGAAACGCAATTTCGTAGCATATCGCTTAAGTAACTTTCGTTGTTTTGGCGCTAATTTCTTCGTCCTCAACTTCCTCACATGAGAAATAATTTCACAAATGAATTTATCGTTAGCATGTCGTATAGCATTGTATCGCTGATTTGCTTTCATTCGTCGGAGAGCTTGAATGGCTGAAGAAAACTTTTGACTTTTACGTTTCGCCATTTTACGTTTCGCCATTTTCCGTGTTAGTCTTTGCTAAAACCTATCTTTACCACATTTGCATAGGTACTAACTATTGCGACATAAGTGACACTCGAAATGAGCAATATCACAGTGGTTACATTGGCAAAGTTGAATGCAATTACGTATGAAACAGCGTTGACAAAAAGCATGCTTACATCTCTTGAAGATGCGCTTTTCATTTCCATCCTTTCGCTTACATACATCGCAACACATAGTTTCACCGTTACTGATGTCTATAGCAAGTCTTTTTGAAGATATGAATTTGCTAGCCTTTTCTAAATAATAGACGCATGTACAGAAGGAATATACTTCGAGAGTGAGCAGACATAGCTCGAAAACCAGTTGTGCTACAATCAAGTACCACTGCATTTTCAATTTTTCTTTATGGAAAGTTGAATGTGAATATCTGAAATCGCTTCAATCACTAGACTGCTACCATGATGGTTAAATGCGTTAAGACGTTCAGCAATTTTTATCATATGTCTTTTAAAAAATTCTTGGGGGTGATCTACCACTTCCATTGAATAAGAAGCAAAATGGAAAGAGCGACTTTCCACCTCTTCCTTTCCAAAATGACTAAACTTAATTTTCGCAACTAATCGCGCCATGATAATGCTATCAGAGAATGTATTCATTAACTCTAGAAATAGAGTGCTAGCATCATCAACCACTGCTTCGATGTCGGTCTCATCTTTATGAAATTTTATCACATAATCTTGAACAGCTCCTTTTAAACTTTGCCTATGAAAACGTAATGTTCCGCAGTCGTTTGAGAAAGACATGATCGCCCTTTATCTATCCCATCCATTGCATGAAAACAACAACTCTTCTCATAGTAACATTTATTGAATAACGGTAACAAGCATGCATTATAAATCAATGGTTTGAAAGAGATAAAATAGATACAGCTGATAACTATCATACAGCGAGCAATGATAACCATACAGGAATTTGGCAGTGTTGAGGTAAGGAGGAAAGAAGCATTGGTTATGAACGTAGCTACTACAACGAACAGACAAAATAGGAACACACAAATCCTTAAAACGTTTCGTGACTTCATGATAATGTTGATTCACTCTACTATCCCAAGGCGGGAGCAAAATATCATCAATGATTAGATTGGGAAATACTTTCCTCTCCTTACCAGGATTATTACAAAAGATGCGTATAACATTGAAAGCAGCTAACCATCGTTTAAAGTCAATAAGAAGAGCACTTTCACAAGAAAAGCCATAGTCTTGCAAATATTTCAGATTAAGTCCATGAATGTGTTTTCTCGCCCATTGATCAACATTGGGATCGCAGTTGGCATGTTGATGATAGACACTAACAATCTGATATGTCCAATTGTTCATAGCAATAGCACTGAGCTCCTGTACAGGTTCACCCTCACAATCCATAAAAATGATGATAGAAGCCTAAAACGGAAATTTACACATCTAAGGAAGCGTTCTATAACATATTACAAAATGAAGAATTACAACGATGCTTTTCACGACAAAATACACAAATGATATGATGGCAACGAAGAAGTAAAATGTATCTAATAAGACCACGTCTACGACACTCAAAGCACATAAGCGAATTGTCATAGGGTAGAGTTAGGAAAGGACTAGTAATTCTCCTTCTTTGATTTGCGTTTTGATGTAGCATTCTTCTCCGACTTGCGCTTCGTACCACTGCTGTTAAGGATTTGATCAATTATGTCGTCCACGTTGGGTGGTTTCGGAATATATAGGATGGATTCCATATGCATGGAGAGAGAGGCTATTTTATTATCCTTGTGTCGACCATAATATAGCCCATTCACTTTGAAAAGGATATCCCAAGTACCTTCTCCGAGATCATCACATCTGATGGGTATTGAATGATCTCCCTCCTTCTTATAGTAAGTACACCAATGTGATACCGGTAGGCAAATGTGATTACCATCCCAAATCTTTCTATAGGGAGTATCCTTGTCATCTCTCGCCTTCCACTCTTGAGCAAGAGGAGTAGGAATGTCCATATTTAATGTCACGTACTCCTCAATAATATCAAGTTGGTGGCGAATGTACGGACTCACGGGGATCAGTATGTAGTCCCCATACTGATTGTGCATTATCTTGACATCCGTGGAAGGGAGCATTCCCGTTTGGAGTACTACGCTATGATCATCATAACGCAAGGCTTGTTTAAATTTACGCTGTAGCGGTGCAGGATTATGTACCTTGGATGTTTCTTCCACTGGCCTCAGTTGTAGATGATCTGACCGTAGCGAACCTTGTAACGTTTGACCGCCATTTTGTCCTACTAGTGCAGCAGATGGAGTAGATGCCTGAAAATGAAAAAAGATTGTATTAAGTTTACGTTCAAGGGAGGAGAGGGAGGGAAGTAGCGACTTACCATTTTAGTTGGATAATAGAACAGGGAACTAGAGAGAGAGAAAATGTGCGTCCGTCACTCGTGTGATTCAACGATGGAATGATTCTCACTGTGGAAGGCTCGCTATTTATAAAGAAATGCTTGATTCTCATTGGATGATGATCCTCATTGGACAATAACATCAAGCTGATTCCAAATCTGAAATCCGTTTTCCAATCCGATGCTTCGTTTTGAAGCTACAGCCCAAAACGTCCCAAATTCTAACTCTGTCGTTTTTCGCCAATGTCCCAAAATCTTAAATGGCGTCTCACATCTAAACGAAGGCAGATAGGAACAAGCCGATTCTTTCACTGAATTTGTCTCACTCTTAGCTTTCAAACGAGCTATTGCACGACAAAATCCGTCCACTAGAAGCCAAAATCGAAGCGAGCTGTCCAGAGGGGGGGGACGTCAGTGAAATTTGATGAAAAATGTTTTGGTGACGGTCCCAGGTCGAAATTCCACACTTTGGAAAATTTTCAAAATTTTACCCATACAAAGCCACTCTGACACTTAGGATTTTTTCAGGTGAGCGAGCTCCGACCTAAAATCTTGTAACCGCTCTAACTTTTGAACGAAGACAGATAGGAACAAGTCGATTCTTTCACTGAATTTGTCTCACACTTAGCTTTCAAACGAGCTATTGCACGACAAAATCCGTCCAGTAGAAGCCAAGATCGAAGCTAGCTGTCCAGAGGGGGGGACGTCAGTGAAATTTGATGAAAAATGTTTTGGTGACGGTCCCAGGTCGAAATTCCACACTTTGGAAAATTTTCAAAATTTTACCCATACAAAGCCACTCTGACACTTAGGATTTTTTCAGGTGAGCGAGCTCCGACCTAAAATCTTGTAACCGCTCTAACTTGTGAACGGCTGGTCCGATTGACTCGCAACAAAAAATGTTGTCGAGCAGTTTTTTCTCCTCTTTCAAACGAGTAGCTGTAAGACAAAATCCGTCCACTAGAACCAAAGTTAGAAGATTGCTGTCGGGGGGGGGGGGTCAGTGAAATTTGATGAAAAATGTTTTGGTGGCGGTCCCAGGTCGAAATTCCACACTTTGGAAAATTTTCAAAATTTTACCCATACAAAGTCACTCTGACACTTAGGATTTTTTCAGGTGAGCGAGCTCCGACCTAAATTCTTGTAACCGCTCTAACTTTTGAACGAAGACAGATAGGAACAAGTCGATTCTTTCACTGAATTTGTCTCACTCTTAGCTTTCAAACGAGCTATCGCACGACAAAATCCGTCCACTGGAAGCAAGCTGTCCAGGGGGGGGACGTCAGCCGAAAATTTTTTCTCTCCGATTGACTTGAAACTCACCCTACCGATGCAGAATTTCACGCTGAATCCGAATCTGACCTCCGTTTTCTCATCCGATGCTTCGTTTGGACGCTACACACCAAAACGTCCCAAATTCTAACTCTGTTAAAATTTTGAAGAAAAATTTTTTCTCACCGATTGCCTTGAAACTCACCCTACCGATGCAGAATTTCACGCTGAACACGAATCCGACCTCCGTTTTCTCATCCGACCACTCCTTCCACTCGAAACAACCCATTTTACAACCCAACATTCAGCAGATTGCACCAAAAACATCACACACTATAGCCTCAAGACTAATCCTGGCGGTCGCCCAAGTCCACCACGACACTCTATCGTTCCAGAGGGGGGGGCACTCAGACACGAAGCACCACGGCGGCCGACCACGACACTCTGCCGTGCCAGAGGGGGGGGACTCAGACACGATGGCGGCCATCTTGCGCTATCCAGAAGTGGAGTTTTGCTTACTACTGCTACGCGTTAGCAAAATGAGTAATCAGAATTCAATATAGAATAGCTTCTATGTTGACATTGCTTTCAACCTCAAGAAGGCATATTCAAAATTCAGTTGATATTTCTAACTTCAAAACACAAAAACATCTCCACGAATTAATCAAACTCACATAATCTTTCTCCATTCCAACTTCAGAGATTCACCTCGGAATTTCCAAAGAAACACATAAAAATACCTGAAAGAAATGACGCATCTATTGAAAATATTTGCGTTAGTCAACAAGAATGAAGTTTGAGCAGGTTACGAAACGCATTATCACCTTATTCTTCCACGTTATGACCTCAAACAATTTTGCTGATAAAAATGAGGCTATTGAAAGACAAATCAGGGAGTTATTTCAGGGATATTTTATTCTTTTATACTTCCTGATTCTAAGTGTCTTCTATTCCTAACCACAAATTGATTCAGTCTTAGGTAATGTAAAAGCTGATAAAATATATAATGACAAAACGATTACGGTATGTAAACGAACGTGTATTTTTAATTCATACATCGAAAGGTTAACAAAGAGTTTTCTTCGATAACCACACTAATATTGAAATACAATTTACGCTAGATTTACTGCAAAAAGTGTGATATTCAAAAAATATGAGTGGTTATCAGTTCCGTAGTTACCGCATAATATTTTTTCCAATTAATTGCTTAGACTTTCCACGTTCTCTTTCTTGACTAAGTAGGGGAAGTCGGGGCAGGATGGGCCTCATTTCTAAGATGCCATAGAAACCACTGCAAACAAGCGATTCTTCCCGCATTTTAGAGATATTTTACTATCTTTATGTTAGATGAAGTGTTTTGAGAAGTTGTAGCCTAGTTTACCGATTTTTTATCTCGCTAGAAGGAATCAAAAAATATGTTCGAGTGGTCCATCCTGCCCCAACGGTTGGGGCAGGATGGGTCAGACAATTTTTTTTAATAATATCAATAATAAAAGCAACTCTTGCTCTTTGAATGATATCTAATATAGAATGACTTCAAAAACAAATCGAATTGGCGCAAAAGAGAATGTAGAGCCAGCTTAAGCTAATCTAAAATGATTGACATGCTCAGACTGTAATAAAAAAGAGAGAACTTCAGTTATGAACACAATATGACTCTTTTTTCTAGTCAGACTATGTCAAAACGACAACAAGTGGTTTAGAAAATTACATGGTGCAATAGAATTGATTGAATCATCAAATCTATTATTCAGAGAGCTTCAGTGGCAAAAGTCACATATAAAGTCACCGGAACTTGGTTGGCCATTTGAGCAGGCCTCATGACACCATCCTCGGCAGAGTTGGCACATTATCCAGTCTTCAGTTGGCGGATTGATAAATTCTTCACTACAAAATAGACAAAAATACTTCATGTTCAAATTCTCCTTTTCATGCCAGTCACTTTCATGCTCTTTGTTGGTCCTGCTTTTTTAGAGTTCTTGGCTGATTTCTTTGGCTTCCTCAGTTTGCCAGTGTGTGTTTGTTTCTCCAGAAGAGCTCTCGTAACTGGGCTGGATGTTAATATCATCGATTTTCCAGCTTTTCGCTTTCGTCCATTAGACGAAGTCGATCGGTCTACTATCGGTATCTTTGATAGTGCTGATATTGGCACTAATTTGCGTTGAGGATAGATGGTTGAAGTGGAGGGCTTCTGTCGCAGAGTGTCTGATTCAGTCTGGACCAAGTCTGGACCTGCAAATTCTCGATTAAGAGTCCTTGCCGAAGTGGCAGAGTCCTGACCAAGAGGCATGGCTGAAGAGGTGCAGTCCTGACCAAGAGGCATGGCTGAGGCAGTGGAGTCCCGAAGAGGTGTGGTTGAAGTGGTTGAGTCTTGAACTGGAGGCCTGACTGTGACAGAGTCCTGACCAAGAGACATGGCTGAGGCAGTGGAGTCCCGAAGAAGAGGCATGTTTGAAGCGGTTGAGTTCGGATGATGATTTGCTACTGCAGCTGTGGAGTTCAATTGAGTAGGCCCATCTGACTCGACGTGTGACCTTTCGGTGATCGTGGATGGCGCAAAATCATCATCAGTAAAAACTTGCGAGTCTAGAGGCGATATCCCTGTTGCTCTAAATCCATTAATGGCTTTTTCAATCGAAGCAGCCTTCACGAATGCTTTACCAAATAGTTCTGCAATATAGTCTTGAGAGATTCTCCTTCCAGGATGAGACAATTGCCACTCAATGCAAACTTTTTCGTACTGAGCCTTCAGAGGTCCGAAGAAGCTGCGGTCCAGAGACTGCAACTTATGGCTTGTATGAGGGGGAATGGTTAAAAGAACTATTCCTAGTTCTTCGGCTCTAGAAAACAGCTTGTAGTGATACATGGCTCACATGATTGTCCATGACTAAAAGCCTTTCAGATGAGGGCGAGGCACCAGTTGAGTTTGCAAAGTGTTGAAGCCATTGCGTGAACAAATCTACCGTCATCCAACCGTTGTCAGAAACAAGCTGTATAGAGCCTGATGGCGCTCATCGCATGAGCTTATCCGACTTATTTTTCCTCTTGAAAATGATTGTTGGAGGAATGAAGTACCCAACGGCGCTCATTGCACAGACTATTGTCGTGGTTTGTCCCTTTTCGGCCGAGGTTACAATGCCGACCTGCCTAGTTCCTTTTGAGACTATGACCATTGGATTTCTTTGTGGAACGTTTGATAGTCCACATTCATCCATGTTGTAAATTTCAGTAGGCATAAATTTGTGCTTCTGCATGACGGCTTCCAAATTTTTGAAAAATTCGTCCACTTTCTGTCTATTAAAGCCTGTTATTCTAGTCAAACTAGTGTTCTCCGCTGTTCTCAGGGAGAGCGTGGGATGTCGTTTTAAAAATCCTACCAGCCAATCCCTCCCTGCCTCACGCTTGATGTTGGAGAACGGGTGTTGAATTTTGTTGACGACAGCATAATCATAAACTAATGACCTTAGTTTCTGCGGAGTTAATCCATGCATGAGACTTGCCAGTCTCTTTGAGTGATCCTCAATCTCCTGCTCTTGATCCTCCGAAAAGACAGTTGAAAACCTTCCGCGTCGACCACTTTCGACTTTGCCTTTTAGAGCTCTCTGGAGAGTTGACTTGTGGATGGAATATTGAACAGCCGCTTTTCTTATGGACAGAGATCCAGACTCCACGGCATCCTTCGCACTTTTTAGATCTTCATTTGACCACTGGAATCGATTGGATTTTCTTCTGTAGCTTCGAGCCATCTTGCAACCTGAAAGTGAAATAATTTAAAAAAAGCCTCTTTTGAAAAATGAAAAAGGCCGAAGCATGAAAGCCCTCATTAGACACATTAGTTCTAGCCTGCCAAAAAATATCTTAATAAGCTGTATTCTAAGCATTGAGCTTGTAATGCATATGAAACAAAAGCATGAAGTTTTCGGTACATTTCTATATGGGGCAAGATGGGACATAACTGTCCCGACCTGCCCCATCAGTTATCAATGAAAAAACTCAAAGTTGAGGACATCTAGTCGTGATTACTTTTGCTAATGCTTGTGCATGTGATAAATGGTTTCACTTACCTCGGGATCGGTGAAGAGATCAGATGCGGAAGTTGGTGTAACAGTGTGTGGATCATGCAAGCATCAATTGACGACATAGATTTTGAACATGGTCGTTTTTACAATCTCATTGTATCTCCGGCATAACACGTGATGAACCGAGTGCTTCCTATTGGCTGGTAGTAACAGCTAGTGGTGGTTCATATGGATAGATAGCAATCTGCTGAATCACTCAAGATAAGCGAGAACTGCACTGTCCCATCCTGCCTCGCTGTCCCATCCTGCACTGACTTCCCCTACTTACGGTTACAAGTATTATTAATAGTCAACGGCAAATTTTCCGTTTGTTGGCACCTGCACGAGTTTCCAAATAAATGGCTTAGAATTTGTTTTTGCTATTAACATAAAGAAATTTGTTACTCACGTCTGAATCTCAACTAACAAAATGAGGATGGAATACTATCCTCAACAGCGATACATACACCATTCATTCGTAGTTTCCATTCATGAAGAAAGTAAAAGCGGCTAACTGATAAAATCGGGAACTCAACTGCTAACCAGGAGAGCGTCTAATTACGAGGGCGTCGTTATGCTCGCATTCATGAATCAAGGGGCAATCTCCCTCTTACGTCAGCAATAAAGTTCAAATGATTAGAGGTCAAAATAAATTAGAATTAAGTCAAATTCTAAGAGAATATCATGAATAAATGATAACTATAACTCATTATATTTAATTGTTGAGGAAGAGCCAAGGTTTTAGTGATGTTTTACTTTAATTATGATGTAATTAATTTCGGTTGCTATTCGGCAACCATCATCAGATAGAAGGAATTTAACCCTTTCATGCATGACCCTACATAATATCGTCAAAAAAATTATTTCTATCCATTTTCCAGTTGTATAAGGACTCTGTAATATAGAATGATAGATGTTTTTGAAAATTTATTTTTTCCTTTGTTTTTGATACTGTTGTTCACAAACAACATCATGCATTAAGATGGGTGTCAAAAAGTAAGACCGAAAGTTGATGTTTTGATTTACGATCGTAGATAATGTCGCATAACGATATGAAATGGTTATGATTGCAAATTTTATTGTTTTACTTATCCATTTCGAAGTTAATAATTGATAATTGTTACCAAGCGAAGGCCTATCACAGTACCTATATGCTACATATTTCCATGAATTTGTGAGTAAACACGAACATTATAATTGAATTCTGTATTCAATATTTATTCAATATAGGCTACATGTATCATATTCAAATGAAATAGCTACATGGGCCTAATGTAGGGAAATTAACAAAAATGTCTCATAATAGGATGTCTACTATATACCATCATAAAAATCCATAAATTTACGAATATTCAATTTCTTCAGAGTTCATATGTGATAAAGATAAAAACGTAGGCTATACTATCATTGTTTATGAAAAGATATGAAACAATTTCTTCCTTTAGTTAGACATAAGAAAATGTTGCACTTTTGGCATTCTAAAAAGGTGTATCCGGTTTTGCACAGACGACATCGATGTTGAGACTCGGCGTATACAGGCCAGTGACCAACCTGATCAAACCTTACATCCAGACAAGGTAGATTTGATGGGAAACTTCGGTTTTTTGGACGATTTTCTTTCGAATTGGAAGAAGCAAGTGGTCTTCCAATTCGAGACACTTTCCCGGCACTAAAAAGTACAGCGGCAATGTCTGATTGAAATTCCAACAAAGACATCTGTTGTCCTGGAGATAATCCCATTTGGTTATAATGTCTACGGTATAAAAGCCAACCGTTAACGATGCTCACCTGAAGCATATAATAAAATATTGGCATGTACCATTTCCTAGATCGAAGTCTAATCGAATAGAGAGACATCAACATGTCGGCGAGATCTACACCGCCCATGTGGATATAATACTTCCTTATCATCTCCGGCATTGTGACCTCTACGCGTTCCTTTTTCGCTTTCGACCACCGCTGGGATCCCATCTCACTGAGTTTTGGTCCAATATATGACGAAAACGACTTGGACTGTGGCATTATCCTGCCATCTGACTATACAAATGCCTGAATTAGCATCTGTGACATAATCGTAGGAGCCTCGTCCTTCATTCTTCAATTCATTGGAAGATTTCATGTGTAGAGATGCTCCGCACATTCGATTTTGACGAATGGTTCCTAAACACAAAATACCTTCAGCCTTCAATTTTAGTACAAGACTAAGTGTTGAAAAAAAATTATCAAAATAAAGTTTGTAGTTCACATTTCGAGGAATATTCTCCGAAAGTCTCATAACTACAGATTCAGTCTTACCGTCCACACGGTCGCTCGATTTTCCAGTGTAAATTTCAAAATTATACCACTTACCCCGCATCGGGCCCACACCTTGTATCCCCAACGATTAGGTTTTTAGGTAGATATTGTCTGATTCTTGTCTTATGTTTTGAAAGAATTACTTGCTCATCAATACATTGTTTTTCCTCTTGTTCAATCGCACGACACGAGTTCAGTACTACTTCCAAAACCGGACGTATTTTGTATAATCTGTCCTCATTAGTGGACATCGAAGAGTTGTCATTGAAGTGAATGTTTTGCTTGATTTTGTCGAATCGGTTTACACTCAGAGAGTCATCGATTTGGGGAATTCGTGTTCCTTGTGACCAATTTACAAGCGATATTGCGGCAATGATATTATGCCCATTGTAATTAAAACACCGATGTAAGTTGTTAATTCATTGAGGCCAACAGAAATAGATTTTCCACTAGATTGTACTGAGTACAGATTAGTTTCATACACTATTCTTTCAAGAATTTCTCTGGGAAACATTTTGTAGAAGTATTCAAGTGGAGTTCCAAGCTCACGCGATTCAGTAAAGCTTTGTCCTCTAAATTCATCATCACTTGATGGTGGCAATCGTTTTCTCCATCGATACTGTGGAGTAGTTGTAGCCTCTGAGTGCAGTTCATTTTCAAGTTCATGTAATTCCTCGCTATCAGATGGTTCTGAAATTTCTTCCATTAGGTCTAATTCGTCATTTTCTTCATCACTGGATGTTTCATTATCTGGATATGTTCCATTAGCTGGAATAAGCTGAATCCTTCTATTGTAGACTGCCTTAAATGATTCGATTCCGTGTCGATTTGGACGTAAATTCATGTTCCTGAAAAATGAGACAAAAACTTATAAATTTCTTACATACTGCATGTACATGTAGGCCTACATAATATACAAGTTCATCGTTCCCTATGCATACAGTACAAATGCAGCGTAATTGTATCCAATTTTAAAATTCTACTTGTTACTGAGATCATTATATGCCTATTATATTCCAGTAAGTTTTGGTGACCATCTAAGTAGTATCTTCATCTAACTTACTTCTTTAATACTTTTTTAGTAAACGAATAAGTTGTACCAAATATAAGTACATATATACATATAAGTACATATGTAAGTATATATATGCCTTCCGTTGAATTGCAACACGGTTAGAGAAAAATATCCTTACAGACTATAGACTACTGGATCAAAATGATTTCGTGATATTATTGGTATTATAGAACAAATATCTGAATTTACTTTATTAACATAAGATCAATATTACAGAAAATCAATTGAATTTGAATGTCTATACTTCTGTTTTTATATTTAAACGTTAATGTCGACTGTTTTTTGTATTAAAATAACTTGATGAGTTGATAAATGATCAACAATTATCTTCTATATTCGAAGGAAAGAATGCAATCGAGATAAGAAATGTTAACGCTGCTGCATGATGTTGTTTTCACAGAACAAAAGTTGAGAGCTTGTCACGCATAATCGTACATAGTAAATTGAATAACAGGAACACATGAATCTTCATGAAACCTGATTAGTAAACACGAATATTTTTTTCAGTTACATAATAAAATGATTTTCTCATGAGGGAGCTGTTTAGTTGATGATATGAAGAAATGAGGAATTCAACTTACCCCTGTTAGAAAGCGTCTCTGCGATCAAACAGCATGTGACCGGTGATAGATGTAAACATTGATTCACAAACTACAGATCATGGAAATCCTGTGCGAGGGATATGCTTGGCTAACGTCGATTCTTTATCCACCAATCATTCATCTGAATAATTGTTGTTTGTGAACCACGCTATGCAGCAAAGGGTTAACATAAACGCAGAAGTCATGAATTCAAATTTCACATTAACATAGGAAATAAGGGAGTCACGGTGCGTCAAAAATAGATATTGCCAAAGAAATTCTCCACTCGCGATTTCTCTTTTTCTGAATACCTATATGCCAACTGATCTGAAAATCAAAATCCAAAAATCTTTTACAGGCGTCTTTGCAAATGGGACCACTTTTTTCAAAATGGCGGCCAAATACTTAAAATTGTTAAGTAATGATAGTTTTTCAGTCTCTAATTGATACATTCATGCACCCAAATCTAGCAAAAAATGACTCCCTATATTATTCTTGATTTTTTGAGATCATCTGTTTAGTATTGAAAGCCATATTACCTCATGTACAGGGTGTTCCATTATGAAAAATAGAAAACTAAATAATCGAAAATTGATATTTGGCTATCCTTGTATTATTCGGCTTTCATGCACCTAAATCAAATAAGAATGGATCTCTATATTTTTTCTAAATTTCTAAGACCATCTGATTGTCCATTTAAAGCCATTTCGGTACTTCTACAGGGTGTTCCAGAGTGGATAAAAATAAAAAGAAGTATTCGTAAATTGCTATTTCATTTACGAAATATGTGCTGTTTGACACACTTCAAATTCAATTTGTCACAAACTTGTTCTATAGATGAGAACCATTATATGTAGAGATCGCTCGAAGAATTCGAGACGGGAATTCGGGATGTTCATAAGATTTCACTTTATAGCGGTTCCATGTCTGTGTGAAATCATGATGGGCGGCTTCGGAAGATTGCTCGCTCCACGGTCCCAGACCCCGCTGTTTCATTTCACAAAATTCAGGAATATGGTGTATAACGGCATGAATCTTAGGCGTGATATTGATGCCTAGATCACTGAAAGCTATCTTGAACTGTTCGATGTGATCCTTGTAGGACGGATCCAGCTTATCCCCGTAACAAGCCACAGCAACCTGAAATAAAAGTTCAAGCTACATAGCACTTGTAGAATATGCTGTTTACAGTATATATTTATTCACTACGAAGTCTGTAGGGGACACAACTCACACACGATCTATGAAACAAACATGCGTTCAGTGCAGTATATAATATCGTGATTTTTACATGTAAGCTTATGTTAACATTCAATAGATCAGCTTACCTTGTTGAACGCTCGAAAAGCTGTGACATATTTCACAACTTTCAAAGGGGCAATAGATTGCAACAAATCAATTTTGTTTAATAAAGGCCTAGAGGAATTTCCAGTAAAACTTCCTCCGTGTAAATGCTCTTGCTGAACATTGCAAAGCCGCAGCCATTTGGCTGAGTCTTGCCACTCGGAACACATGGCCTTGTAGATTGTTCCCACTGGTCCCGTTAGAAGGTGTAATTCTGGCGGCGGAATCAACTCAATCACTCTCTTGCTCTTGTTTTCGTGGGAAACAATCGAAGGATGTATGGTATTGTGATGTAGTTTGGCACGTATCTTCTGTCCACCACCGCCGTGCCAATCGCAGAAATCCTTTTCTAGAGTTTGGAATGTTCGAGGTAATCCTTTAGATTGTAAATTTGAGCTTGGAGCAGTGCACCAACAACAAGGATAGGATTATCCGTGCGGCATGATGCCAATGAGAATATTACATAACTTCAGATCTGAAGCGATAAAGAATTCCGATTGTAGCATATGAAGGTTCATGGAAATCCACAGTTTTCGAATATTAGCGTAATTTTCTTGTACCATTGGGGCAATTCCTATTATAAAGAGACGTTTGACACCAGATTCCTTGAATGAGCTTGAGCAGTGGAGTGACGAATCATTGAGCTGGAAAATACTCAAGCACACCTTAATAAAACCGCCGCCGCCGTCTATTCCCAATTTGATCAAGGTTTCTTCATCGTAACCTCTCTTGGATGTAACATATGTAATGAAACCGTCGACATCTTTGTAGACAATACTGTGACGTGGTGGTGTTCTTTCCGTCACAACATCTCTGTCTATTCTGACAAAGTCAATCAATTTGATTTCAAAGAATTAATCCAGTTCGTGGTTGCTTTCATATAGTTCCTGTTTTAAACCACTTTGAATAGAAATCGCCGATGATGACCGAAGATGTTGGGTCAGTTTAAGTGTACTTCTATCACTGAGGTTAAGGTCCACACGGATCCTCTTCAAGTGCGTGGTTCCAAGCTCCTTGCCTGAATCAATCGAGGGCGAGACGGCGAGAGTGACTGGATGTCCACCTCCAACTCGTGCCAATTTTATTGCGTTCTCCTTTGATTCAGGCGATGAATCGATCTTTTGTAATATCACTTTTGAAGCAAATTGTTCCTCTTGTTTGGACGAAGAAGCCAGTGAGCTTAAATTTTCCAATCGCGATAACTGACTGCATGAATGAGGCTTTCCTCGAGAAAGAATAGATAAACAGGCAGAACACAATTTCAAGCACTTTCGTTCAATCGAGGAATTAGAGGAGTCACATCTGGGTCTTCCCACAAAATTCTTGATTCCATTCATGTTCGACGGATGAGAATTGTGTCGTGGAAAATGCCTGGCAGTCTTACATATCAAACATTCACACACGTGATTCGACGAAAAAAATTGTCGGTTAAAGCCATTTATACAAAATCGTTCGATGAGTTCGAAGTGGGTGTCGTTCAATTGACGAATGTCCTTAGCCTTCTCCATACAAATGATACAAATAACAGCTCTATATTCGGCGTGACTGCGGCGATGGTTTGGCATGACGAACACAATAGCGGTGCGAGTCGGGAGCGCAGACTTTATTGCTTCGTTTCAGCACGAGATTCGCAATGATTCAGACAGCAAGCATTTTTGAAATTTCAAACTATGACCTTGAAGTTTGTCAACAATACATTGTCTTGAAAGTCGTTCAATTCAATCTATAGATATCTATAGATAACCTACACACCTTGCAAAGTGCTTCATTAGAGAGCAGTGAATGACAAATTGAATTTGAAGGCCGTCGAACAGTTCAAGATAGCTTTCAGTGATCTAGGCATCAATATCACGCCTAAGATTCATGCCGTTATACACCATATTCCTGAATTTTTTGAAATGAAACAGCGGGGTCTGGGACCGTGGAGCGAGCAATCTTCCGAAGCCGCCCATCATGATTTCACACAGGCATGGAACCGCTATAAAGTGAAATCTTATGAACATCCCGAATTCCCGTCTCGAATTCTTCGAGCGATCTCTACATATAATGGTTCTCATCTATAGAACAAGTTTGTGACAAATTGAATTTGAAGTGTGTCAAACAGAACATATTTCGTAAATGAAATAGCAATTTACGAATACTTCTTTTTATTTTTATCCACTCTGGAACACCCTGTAGAAGTACCGAAATGGCTTTAAATGGACAATCAGATGGTCTTAGAAATTTAGAAAAAATATAGAGATCCATTCTTATTTGATTTAGGTGCATGAAAGCCGAATAATACAAGGATAGCCAAATATCAATTTTCGATTATTTAGTTTTCTATTTTTCATAATGGAACACCCTGTACATGAGGTAATATGGCTTTCAATACTAAACAGATGATCTCAAAAAATCAAGAATAATATAGGGAGTCATTTTTTGCTAGATTTGGGTGCATGAATGTATCAATTAGAGACTGAAAAACTATCATTACTTAACAATTTTAAGTATTTGGCCGCCATTTTGAAAAAAGTGGTCCCGTTTGCAAAGACGCCTGTAAAAGATTTTTGGATTTTGATTTTCAGATCAGTTAGCATATAGGTATTCAGAAAAAGAGAAATCGCGAGTGGAGAATTTCTTTGGCAATATCGATTTTTGACGCACCGTGGAGTAGACAAGAAATCTAGTAAAAAGTAAAAACTATGTTAACAAATTTCAATAGGGAAAAGGAGGAATAGAAATATGCGACTGATAGTATTGGACTACATTTTACTAAGAGCAATAGTAATTGATCTGACTAGATTAATTAGTATTTGACATCATTCTTGTCAGATCAATTACTATTGCTATTGGTAAAATGTAGTCCAATACTATCTGTATCAAGACATCTTCAATCATCAACTCAGTGTGACTTGCGACGCATCAGAAAATGTAGCAACTAGCAAGATTACTCGATGCGCCCTTTAGGTCTTCTAAATTTATAACACGCGACAAGGGAAGTCCATTCAGAATTCCTCAAGAATATTTAGAGCAATTTCACTGAAAATGCCATAATGCGCAAGTCGGCACAGTAAAATATGTCTTTGTGGTCGATATGGAGAATTCATTACCGATTGCGGTCGTTGCTTGAAAGCAACTTGAACCTCTATCAGGATTGTCCAAACTTTATACGGGCGCGGGCAGCATTTGGCAGGGAAATAAGGCCGCGGACTGCAGTTCACATTATTCAACTTTTTCACTATCTACGCCTATTAGACGCAAGTAAAACAAGTAAATTCCTAGTTACTAGTAGTAGTTACTGCACTTTGTAAGTCAGTTTCTTCGCGTCAACTGAGGCTAAGGCGCTCTAGATTTGATAGACTTTATTGTGGAAAATGTTTGACTCACAAGGACAAATACTTCCAAACAGTGAGTGAAAGCGTAATAATAATAATAATAATATTTTCTAACACTCTCGCCTCACCTCCAGAAGTGACCTTGAAAATCATGTTCTATGTCACTCCAGTGACCTTCATCAACCAAGTTTTCGCTCAGATATGATAAATATAGACACTTAGCCTCTATTTGGTACTAAACTTGTTTGGATTTGAGAGGCCCTACTGGCAAAAAATGAGAAAAAACGCTATATTACAAATTCAGGGCCCGACACTATCTGAAGCCGTCCCCATGAATGAAACTGTGGATGGGTCTTCTTGGGCCTCTAACACATCTATACATGTCTAAAGAGTTACAAAATAACCCTAGAAAAAAAAATAATTATTACACAAAATAATAATTTTACGAAAAATTCTTTCGATGAGATGCAGTGGTAGTGTTATAGAAAATTACTGGTTCATTTGCAGAAAAGTGGCATCTTTGAGATTCGAGATGGGCGTAGCGATCAATTTTTTTGAAAATCAGTTTGCTGAGGTAGTTTTGTACGTATTTTTCGAAAATGTTGTAGAAAAAATTCAAATTGGCCAGGAAGTAGTCTCATCAGTAGTCTGACACACTGTAGAAAATTATTATTATGTAACACCCTCGCCTCATTCATGATTCATCAGAGTTTTTTACTTTGCTTGTTCTCTACCATGGGTCTACTTTGCTAAGAATAATTTCCCTAACTATTTTTGAATATTTTAGTCCATATTTGAAAAGTAACAGAGTAACAGACATCTGTAAAAAAACTGTTCATGATAGAACAAAACTAGTTCTCGTTGACATTCTACGTCTTTATTTCAGTGACTACTCGCAGATCTTTATACATCACTTTATATACTTTCCCGAAGTGAATTATACTGCGTCTTTCACAACACTCATCAGTCATCAGTATTAACGTCATTGCTGCAGATTGGTTTGAAGAAATTTAGACCATGTTAATGCATTAAGTGCGACCACCGGTATTTACTCGGTAATAAGATGCAGAGAACTTGAAAATGTACCTTGCTGTACTTCAGAAGATCGCAAATTATACCTCGGGCAACTTTCTAATCAGCACTCAATTGCAAGAAAACCATTTTAGCGTGGTCATATCTTTAAAATTGATTTGACCTTGAATTATCTTTTTCTGTGACATTTATTAAACTATATGAACTCTTTCTGTTTTACAATTTTTTCTTAGATCACTGATTGTTAAAGCTAACTAAACTGTGAGAAACCAGAATATCTAGTCAATGTCCCTGTAATCACAGTAAAAATAATACTTACTAGGTTCAACAAATTAAATTTTACAGAGACGCAATAACTTTTAGTCGGATTATTTGATTAACCCTTTCCAGGCCACACATAGCCGCGACGCGTATACGCGTCTTTTTTGGTTTTAATTCAAATGTTTCGAGTCTTCCATCAACGGAAGATATCCACACGTCTTGAAGATCTGCCTGGCTGTCAGACAGGCTTATTAAAGTTCTTTTCTCTTCCGATCGAATGTTGCAGACACTACACACGTCGCCCGCGCGCATATAACCTTGCAGCATCGCTACGGCAATGTTTCGCTGCTTTGTTCATAACAATAGAACTGCGCAAACTTTGGTGCTTCGATCACGTGTAACTGTGTTCTCATTGAGGACAAAGAACTTGTGTGATCGAAATGCATTACGATGTCACTTTCAGGTCATTATTATCATCGAATTCACATCAAGCGGTCCGTTCAGTTTCTTCGTGTCTTCTTTCCCATGAGAATCCGTTCGCGACGAATTCCTAAGCACCGGCACTTCGATATGGATTCGACGCTGACATGTCCATCTGATGTAGATGAGTGGCAATGCAATGTACAAAATTATCTCCCAACATGTACAGTCACATATGAACATACATAAGCACTTCAAGTGACGGAACAAGTGATGCAGATGACGCAAAACCGCAATATTGCGTGTAAATAACCGGATAACTGAGGCCCAGTTATTCCCCCGTGAAAATGTGTGGCCAACAGCCGAAACTTATGCAGTGAGGTTATTTTAGACGAGACCCAAATTCGTCGAAATACGAATTATTAGCCGATGAACTATTGTGTTTAATTGCTCCAATATATTCCAACATGCAATTAATACTAAGTATCTGCAGCTTAAGGCAAGATCTTCATTCATCATCTGAATGTTTTCGTGTTGTCTTCCCATTTTTTCTGTTGTGAATATCGTTTTTTATTTTTCAAGCGATTTGCCGGAAGCCGATGAACTATTGTGTTAATTGCTTCAATATATTCAGATGCAATTAATACGAAGTAATCCTGCTGCTTTAGGCAAGATCATCATTCCATCATCTGAATGTTTCGTGTTTGCTTTCCATTTTTTCTGTTGTGAATATAGTTTTATTTTTCCAGCGATTTGTCCGGAAGCCGAGTAACTTTGTGTTAATTGCTCAATATATTCAGATGCAATTAATACGAAGTATCTTCAGCAGCTTAAGGTCAAGATTCCATCCATTCATCATCTCTGAAGTGTTTTCGTGTTGCTTTCCATTTTTTTCCTGTTGTGAATAAAGTTTTTATTTTTCAGCGATTTGCCGGAAGCCGATGAACTATTGTGTTAATTGCTCAATATATTCAAATGCAATTAATACATAGCATCCTGCAGCTTAAGACCAGGATCATCATTCATGATTGTTCCTGTATTTGCAATCAGACCAGTCACTAAACTAACCAAATCAATCATTTAAGTGATATATCGATATTTTAGTGATCCTTTTAAAGTGAATATGAAATCTAAAACTGATCCAATCGAATATGCGTGCACAAACTGGTTATCAATAAGAAGATGAAGTATTTGTAGATTCGGGATAAAGATTAACATTATGTTCAGTGGGCAAAAGTTGGCAAATGCCATCAATATAGGAAAACAATCATATAACGTACGTCCACCATCAATGTGTAGATAAATGAGTGGTTTACAAGTCGTTTATATAAGTATACCTTGACAATCAATTAATTGTTCGATGCCAAATCAACTCTGACATTCTTCGCCATAGAAATGGAACTTCATCTATGTTTTTTGTCTTCCAAAACGTCTACGGATAACTATGATGATTTTTTCTCGCTGATTAATAGTTTTGACATAGCTATTCAGTCCCTTCCATTTAATATTTCAATGCTCTTCTCTTTCTTTATCAAATTGAGATATCAATAAAAACTGCTTATAAGAGCTGGCGAACAAAGTAATATCATAGATGTCCCCACAAATCATGCATTTGATTGCATACTTCAACTTATATACTTGCTTTGAGATGAACCTATAACCAAGTTAAGATGGACACAAGTGTTTTCAACCTAATGATGCAGCGCCCCCCCCCAAAGATAAACCCCACATGCATTTCAAGGGTCAGTCAGGTTGGAAGCATAATCTACCACCATCAACCAGTGAAACCGCTTGGTTTTGGCCATCACTTTCCCGTGAAGGAATCCTTTGCGAGTAGAAGACCTAGATGATGATTTGTCAAATATCACATCCAAGGGATGCTGAGGGCACATCGCTTTACTTGATAGGCGTCTTGCCATATTCAAGTCACAAAAATCGGAAAACACGTTCTTCAAATTGGGTTAACTGCCGGAAACAAGTTTTTTTGTTAACGCTACACCATGCAGGAAAGCTGTAGCTGGCTACCGATCGTATGAGTGTACAGTATACCAGCCACATGATGCGCTGAGGAGCGTTAATCCGTTTAAGAGAGTAGAGCATGTACAGTCTTTTCCTGGCACGGCTCAAGACATTCTCAATGTGATGGTGCCACGTTAGCTGATCATCAAATGTAATGCCCAAGATTTTTGCCGTCTTTACTGCTTCAATTTCACAATTAGATGCTGTATCTTCCAATGGAGCCAAAACAATGGACCGTTTCGTTTGTATGTTCATCACTTTCGTCTTATTGTTGTTAAGTTTGAATCCATGAGATTCAGACCAATAAGTCAGATGGTCAAGTTCAGAACTAAGATCTTCGCTGGCATGCCGTAGGGCATGGATAATAAAAAAGTCATCCGCGAATTTTAGGAGAGTGCTATTTGGTTGTTGAGCATGATAATCGTTAACAGCTATGGCGAACAGAAGAGTTGATAAGACACCTCCCTGGGGCACTCCACTAATAGCTGGGTACCAAGAAGAAAGTTGTCCATTTGTTTTCACACATTGTACTCTAGAATCAAAGTATGATTGAATCCATTTAATGAGTTCAATAGGAGCGGCAAGTGAATACAACGAGTTTATGATGACGTTATGTGGTATTTTGTCGAACGCTTTCGTGAAATCCACCATAAGAAGTCTGATAGCACCAGGTGAATCCAAATGAGACAAGATACGATTGACCATATAGGTTAGTGCACAAACAGTCCCCTGTCCATGTCTTGGTATGAATGCAAATTGATCACTTGAAAGCTTTGGCAAGATGGAATGAAACCAGTTCTTCAGTATGATTTTCTCAAGTATTTTGGCCAGAACAGGCAAAATAGAGATGGTCGGTAATCAGTAAATTGTGGCTTTTTGCATTTCGGTGTAGGCACTACATACGCCCGCTTGACAGCAGCGGGGAAAATGCCACTGTTGACACTCAATGTACAGATATGATGGATGATGGGGACCAGAGGATCACAGAAGTCTTTGTAGAGCCATGTAGGTAGGCCATCACGTCCAGGAGAACTTTTTCGAAGGCTGAAAATCACTACCATGACATCCATGACATTCCAATTGCTTTCGCACATCATACATTTAGTCCTCGAGAACGTGGATGGGCTGTCAATGAACGTGAAGCTTTTGCAGCAATGTATTTCTGTGAATATTTTGAAAAATATCTTTTGGGTCGACCATTTATATTACGTTCAGATCACCAGCCTCTGTCAGGAATATTGCAAAATGCTCATAACAGAAGAAAATCAGCGAAGTTTGGAAGATGGATGGACCGGTTATCAGAGTTCGACTTCACAATTCAATACCAAAGCGGTGTCAATAATATAGTTCCTGACGCAATTTCTCGACTTTTGGATGGTTCAACTGAAACAGATAAGGAAGAACAATTGCAAAGACTCCGGAAAATAAATGAAGAGGGTTTTTCTGCCAAAATATTCAAAGATGCGACGTCGTCTGATCCGCTTCTGCAGCAAGTTTGTAAATTCATAACAAACGGTTGGCCAAATTCTCTCAAAGACAGCAGCCAAGATCTACAGCAATTATGTAAATTACGGCATGAATTGGCAATAGAAAATGGTTATATTATTCGTGGCGAGAAAAACGGAATTCTTGTTCCTCAATCATTGCGCAGAGATCTCCTGAAAAAGGCTCATCAAGGACATCCATGAATAGTGAGGTTTAAGCGGAAATTGAGGGAGCTCTATTGGTGGCCAGGTTTGGACAAGGAGTCTGAACGATTCGTAAAACAATGTCTACCTTGCAATGATTCAGCGAAGTCAACGCAAACTTAAAATGCCCCACATGAGTTGAGAGAAGAGGTGTCAGAGAAGCATGGGAAGAGTATTATGGATATCAGGGAGCCATTTCAAATGCTCCAAGTCATATGAAACATAGTGGTGATCTAGCTAACTACTCGATCCCTGAAATGTATGTACAACGGATTTCTTACGAAAGGAAGATCAACTCTTGGCTCAGTCAAATTTTTGAGATATGGGAATCCTTCGTAATAATTACAGCCAACGGTCCAATTCCATAAGAGCGAAGAATTGAGAATTACCTCCAGGATTAGAGAATTTTTTCAGAATTCACTCTGTCTTTACTCACAGAATGCAATCGTTGGAACGTTCCTAGGTATCTTCCAAACATGGCGTTCAAAAACGTTCGAGGAATAGTCATCTATCTGAGAAAATCTGAATCACTATTGGCTCAGTTCGCGTAGCCAGTCAGCAGTGATGCGAAGAGTCCGGCTGAGAAGTTCCTCGGTCGAAAATAGACTTCCTTTTCAGCTTGTTCGTTTGCAGAAGAGAGGAGAATGGGAGAGTCTGCGAATGGTCTGGTTTAGCACTTTATCAAGTCGGAGATAAGGGAGAGAGGCGACTAATCGAAAGGACGGAGCATGGAGCGACGAGACGTCATCAAAGTTCGGGGACGATTGGAATTACGAACTCTCGGACGGCACCCTGTGGAATGCAGGAGAATGGGCGGTACGTGGATGTATCTCTTTCCCCCTATCTCCACCAGAATCTCGGACTGGCCGTGCGATCGGATCGGGTGAGAATAAAGGAGTGCCACCATTGAGGTATAATCTGTCATATGTTTGAGACGATTGCACAACTGTTGAGGAGGGGGTGTTTGTTGTGTTGTGCATTGTTACTTATGCATGGGCAAATGTTAGAGAGAACTGTCCGTGGCGGTGGTTGACATCGTTCATGTGCGATTAATGGGCATGAAGACATGATTTCCTTACACGCCGTGTGCTGTTTCATATACGCCAGTAAATATTCGGATGGCGGTTTTCATTCAAACTCAATTGGGAATAACTACTCACATATTAGATACTTTCAGGTTTTGGACTTGTCGGGAGCATCATAGAGCAAAATCTTTACCGTGGAAGAAGTGGAGGTTCATAAAATAGGACCGCCAATTGGAAGCAGTGGTCTATACATAAGCCCGTGGGTTTTGTCATGATTTATGTCGGCTTCGAATCATGACTTAGCTTAGTCACTGACTTTCATTCGAAATTCCAACGAAAACTCTGATGCACTTTAATTTAATAGAAATAGTGGGGCTTTAAAAACCGCACCTATTAATAACTGTTGAAAACAAGGACAGAATTCTGCTCATTGAACTTAGTGGTAAAGTAGTCACAAAATGGCAATGCGGGTACATATTAAGAGCCATAAAGGCTCTTTCATAAAATTTTAGAGTGGATTTTCGGGACCAACAAATTCTCCGCACTGGCCGCCACTATGGATATGTACAGTTCTTTCTCGATAAGAAAGATACTAAATTCAAACAGGACTTTCATATGGCGAATCTGAGGATGTCTTACATGCAGTGAGACATAGCTAATGAAAATGTGTATCGTTCTAAATAATCAGGGCAGTACATATGCAAATACTATTACCAAATGGGCAATTTTAGAACGGCCTCTCCCGTGAATAAACATGGGACGAAATGACAGGGATGGTTCTACTTATTTTTCCGTGCAAGATAGCATCAAAATTTGTAAAACATTTACTTCTAATTGATAATAAAAGCAGCTTCCCTGCACTGATCACACAACTACCGTAGAGGCTGGAGTTCAGGAATTACAGTTCAGTGATTTTCGAACTGATAATCTATCGGGTTATCGTAACAACGAGAATTTGCACCGAAAATATATAGGTGCGTGACCATTTTTCATGAAACCTAGATTACGGCTAACCTGTGTAGTGCTAGGCATGCGTGCCCAATCTTGATTATCTTAGAGGTACAAGAAGTTTTTGCATCGAGTTATTTGCTGAAATTGGACAGATCCAAAAAACCTAAAATTGCAGAAAGTTTTCGGTTGAATAGTGCAATGCATTAGAGAGGAGCGAAGGTAGATACGTCGGAGGGAGTTGTACACAGTCAAACGAAATTGTAGACGAATCTACCCGAAGGATAGGCGATGCGACGAATACCGGAATCCTGCCGGTTAGGAAAATCGTGCTCTAGTAGATCTTGATTGTCTTTACATTTGCAAATTAAGAAGAGAATTTCGGAATGAAATTGAAATGTGCTAAAGACAAAAAAGATCAATTAGAACAGTATTTTACAAGACAGAGTAACTGCTAAGATCGGCTTTCAAGAAACACTGATGAGCTTAGAACTAGCTCTGGAACTACTGTGACACAGAGGAGCAGCAATCAGACTGTTAATGAGCGGTTGACTAGGTATCTCGCCGTTAAAGTCAGCATCATTAAAGTGACAAGATTTCACTTTTCGGAAGCTCAAAGAGGGCTAACGATATATGAAGTACTCTACTAACAAATACAGGATCGTACTTGCTCAACATGTTATAGTAGAAGAGAGGAATGACAAGTACGTCTATATCTGATCCTCTCAAGATTTACTTGAATGCTTATTTGTTGAAATAGAAAGTAATTTAGATAAAACATTTAACTCACAAAAATTCAGGGCACACATATAACTAGGATCAAGATCCAATGCAAGCAAATTGAAAAGCAAAGTAAGAATGAACGGCAGAAGTATAGGTGATACAACGGCCTTCATGAGTCGGTCCAATTTCGTTCTCTGTGAGTATCACAGCGACCTCGATATCGTCAACACAAGTGAAAAGTAGAAAACTCTCCCCAAAAAAATTACACAAAAAATATTCAATAACCACAACAGGAATAAGATTCTGAGCAAAAAATAAAGAAATATGGATCACAAAAGACCGGGCCTCTTTTAGTGCTTTGAGAGTGAAAGTTCAAAACTATAGGAAATATGCTTCCCACGAATGGGTTCACAAAATTCCTCTAAGGCTGAAGGCGAGACAAGATAGAATCAGGTCACATCACTGTACATATTTCTTGCTACATTAAGTCACTTGGAGTCTTTAACAGCTGGGAAACACGAGGTGGAACAACAGACATGGTGTAGTGTTGTAAAAGCTCAGCCGGTGCAATAGCCAAAACCGAAGTTGTATCGGCCCAGCCGGTGTAATAGCTACTGCCTTAAACTGACTACATCATCTAATCATCAAACTTTAATTAAATTTTCAGCAATAACCCTATGACATTACCCATTGTAGCAAAGCACGTGGCTTTATTAAACAACTAAATCATAACTCCGAGAAAACCTTGTGTCAAAAATAATTCTCGCACGTAATTAACACAAGTAAAATCCACCACAAACGTTCCAAATGATAACTAGGTTGATAATTCAAATGCCTGAACCAAATACAAATCGTGCCCTCGCAAAACACTGGAGATAACTGCAAAAATGCAATTAGACCCCTGTTTTCACTCAAAACTTGTCAACGATTTTTATAGTTCTGACTTGAACGACAACTAATCATTTATGCACCACATTATTTCTCGCGTTATTTGTGAAAAGAAAAACCGCGGGATCGTGATTCGCGTGAAACCCATTCAGAGCAGTTTGCAAAAAACCGGTATTGTCCCTATACTCGTAATGCTTTTTTGCCAGTCTAATTAGGCAACGAGAGAGGTGCCACGATAATTGAATTATGTCCAATCTAGCTCCATATAAACAAGTAGTGTTAAATATCTTTGG
>CAJQUW010010810.1:0-15181 GCA_907163375.1 Prostheceraeus crozeri
GAACGGTCATGATTTTCAAGGTAAAAATTGTAATTCTCAAATTTGAGATTTTGAAAAATTTGAAAATTGGGTACTTTTAAAAACGACATAAATTCATGAATTTAGACCCTTTTTCAGGTTTTTAAGACCTAAATTCATGAATTTATGTCGTTTTTAAATGTACCATTTTTGAAAAAAATGGTACTTTTTGAATGAACCAAATTCATGAATTTAGGTCTTAAAAACCTGAAAAAGGGTCTAAATTTATGAATTTATGTCGTTTTTAAAGATACTAATTTTTTTGATTTTATGGTGTCCTGGAACGGTCTTTTACCCATTACTGTCCTCCACCACTTACGTAGGAGGGTCGTGAATAAAATGAGGCAGTTGGATTCATAGCTCAAACCCTAAACATTGTTAGTCACAACTTTGCATGAATCACTGTCGATCACTTAGATGAAAGATGTCGGCACGACGCATCCAAGAGTTCATACTTGAAGGATAACCAGTCCATTTAACAAGACACCATTCTTCACCTTGCCGTTTTTTACATCGAATGATTTTCTCTACCAAATATGTTTCACTTTCAGTGACTACCTCAATCTCATCGCGGTAAAAGCTACCCTCAATTTCTTCATTATCGTAATCTTTCAACTTGTAGGTGGTCGGAGAGTCTTTTTGATTAATCCTTGATACTGTAATACCTCCTCTGTCCAATTCGGGAGGTACCCTTTAGCAAAAACACTTTTCACTTTTGAGATACGAACTTTATCGCCAATTTTCACATCACTTTTCACATGAGTGCGTTTACGTTGGAATGATTCGCGCACTTTATCTACATTGTCAGCATTTACATCTACTGGTCTGAGTCCAATAGAACGATGGATAGAGTGATTGTAGGCATGGAGTGTATCTTGTAGAACCTTTGTCCAATTTTGTGTCAAGTTGGCAGTAAAATGTCGCCACAAGCGATTTTTTAATGTGCGATTAAAACGTTCAACGAGTGCAGCTTTATAAGCGCTCTTTACACTAAACAACTCAATGTCATGCCTCTCAAATAATCTTGTCACATGCTGATTTTCAAACTCTTTTCCTTGATCACTCTGAATTCTTTTTGGAATGCGACCTTCTCGAAAAATTGTTTGGAATGCTTTTGCTACTCCTTTCCCTTCTTTAGTTTTTAAAGGTTGAGCCCACGCATAACGCGAGAAATATCAATGACGGTTAAAATAAAATTATTGCCCGAGTTATGTTTTGAAATGGAGGCAACATCACACAAATCTGCTTGCCACTGTTCATCGATGTCATGAACAATATAATGGCGGGTGCGGTACTTCTTTTTCGCTTGTTTGTGGAGTGTATAGGTAGCCTGACCCTTTAACCATCGTTTCACTTGTGATTGTGGAAGACCACTCGCTTTTGATAATTTCTTGATAGATGCAAATCCTGCCGGATGTTTTACATCATAATAGATTGACTTCAAACGTTCAGTCGATGACGACTGACTCTTTTTCCTCCTTCTCATCTTTTTGTTTTCTTGCCTTTCTACATTTACAACAACTGCAGCATTTAGCTTTAGCGGTTTTGCGATCGTGTTCACATTGCTTAGGGGTTTCATTATGAGAGCTGGCGCAGCAAGTGCAAGTGACAACGACATTCACCTCTGGCGGCTCATTACATGGCAAGCAACACATCTGCTTCATATTAATAGTCTGAGAACATGTATTTCCTGGGAGGAGCTGTTTTACGTTTTCCTTTTACCAGTTTTAGTGGCGATGTAGATCTACGTCGAGTTCTTCCTCTTGTTTGCTTAGTGAGTGTGGGAGGGGATGTAGCAGGTGACGCCTTAAACCAATTTGTTGGCATTTTCATCGTCTGAGGCATTGGAGTAGTAGCCACTGTTGAATCAAGTTCTTTCAATGTCTCATTATTTAAAGCAAATTTTGGCACATTATGCTTTTTCAATAGTTTAAGAAAGTATGACCAACCAGGTGGAACATAGCCCTGACGGCGCTTTCTACGTGTCGCATACTGAATCAAGTCTTCATAACGTGAAGCATCAATCACTTTATTTTCATCTGTAATGATTTCTCCTCTATCATTTACATTGAGATGGGGCTCAATACTGTTGAAAAGAGATATGGCATGTGCGCGAGATGCTAAAGGTGTAGCAGTCGATACAGAGTCACGCATCTTATTCTTCAAGTTTTTCAATTGCTCAACAGTTTCCGATTGTAATAATACAGCACGATGTGGATCTTTGATGTGAACATTTTGCTGATAATCTATTTCTTTCCTATACATTTGATTTGCAAGAGGTTGCTTTACTTGCTGCATGGCAGTCAATTGTACATATTCATCCTGAGGAATAACAATCATGCGAGAATAAGAACTCATAGTTTGTAGATAATCATGGAGTTTTCAAAATATCACTTCGAAATCTAAATTCTTCCGGACACTCTTGCGTAAAGTCAATGAATAAGTAACCGTATGGTTTTTCAGTAGCTGCTTGAAAAATTTCAATTAAGGCTTTTGATCCTCTGGGTGCAACTTGTCGCGCTAAAATTTCAAATTGACTTTTATCTCGCGGATTCTTGAAAATAGCATAATAGTGTGTATTCAGGTTTCGTGTACGAGCTTCTTTTCCATCAGGAAACAAATTTTGTGTGATATAGATGATAAAGCACCTTTTATGGTGTGCTGCGCGAGTGAACATATCTGTAACATCTTTTGAATTCTTACTTTCTTTTAATAAATCATCCAATACAACAACATCATTAGACTGAAGTTTATCCACTGGAATAATTCCTTCATGTCGAATAAAGTTGCGACTTTGCAATTCCTGAAACAGCGACGGTTGATAAATACCATAACACCAAATCACTCGATTGATAGGTTCCTTAAACAACTCCCTTCTTTTATCCAATAAATTCAGCGTGAAAACAGTTTTACCTGCATGAGATGGACCTGATACAGTCAGAACTTTATCACATTGAAGTCTGAAATCCATTTTATCACTTTGAGATTCAACATTTGCATAATTAACGCTTAGAGCCAAAGATATTTCCCAATAGGTTGCCCACGGCAGGAGCTATCATTGGAAGTATTGCTGAAAGGAAACCGCCCTTTTGTGTTAGAGTTTTCCTCTTTCTTTGAAGGGTGACTTTAGGATTGGAGATGAAACGCAATTTCGTAGCATATCGCTTAAGTAAACTTTCGTTGTTTTGGCGCTAATTTCTTCGTCCTCAACTTCCTCACATGAGAAATAATTTCACAAATGAATTTATCGTTAGCATGTCGTATAGCATTGTATCGCTGATTTGCTTTCATTCGTCGGAGAGCTTGAATGGCTGAAGAAAACTTTTGACTTTTACGTTTCGCCATTTTACGTTTCGCCATTTTCCGTGTTAGTCTTTGCTAAAACCTATCTTTACCACATTTGCATAGGTACTAACTATTGCGACATAAGTGACACTCGAAATGAGCAATATCACAGTGGTTACATTGGCAAAGTTGAATGCAATTACGTATGAAACAGCGTTGACAAAAAGCATGCTTACATCTCTTGAAGATGCGCTTTTCATTTCCATCCTTTCGCTTACATACATCGCAACACATAGTTTCACCGTTACTGATGTCTATAGCAAGTCTTTTTGAAGATATGAATTTGCTAGCCTTTTCTAAATAATAGACGCATGTACAGAAGGAATATACTTCGAGAGTGAGCAGACATAGCTCGAAAACCAGTTGTGCTACAATCAAGTACCACTGCATTTTCAATTTTTCTTTATGGAAAGTTGAATGTGAATATCTGAAATCGCTTCAATCACTAGACTGCTACCATGATGGTTAAATGCGTTAAGACGTTCAGCAATTTTTATCATATGTCTTTTAAAAAATTCTTGGGGGTGATCTACCACTTCCATTGAATAAGAAGCAAAATGGAAAGAGCGACTTTCCACCTCTTCCTTTCCAAAATGACTAAACTTAATTTTCGCAACTAATCGCGCCATGATAATGCTATCAGAGAATGTATTCATTAACTCTAGAAATAGAGTGCTAGCATCATCGACCACTGCCTCGATGTCGGTCTCATCTTTATGAAATTTTATCACATAATCTTGAACAGCTCCTTTTAAACTTTGCCTATGAAAACGTAATGTTCCGCAGTCGTTTGAGAAAGACATGATCGCCCTTTATCTATCCCATCCATTGCATGAAAACAACAACTCTTCTCATAGTAACATTTATTGAATAACGGTAACAAGCATGCATTATAAATCAATGGTTTGAAAGAGATAAAATAGATACAGCTGATAACTATCATACAGCGAGCAATGATAACCATACAGGACTTTGGCAGTGTTGAGGTAAGGAGGAAAGAAGCATTGGTTATGAACGTAGCTACTACAACGAACAGACAAAATAGGAACACACAAATCCTTAAAACGTTTCGTGACTTCATGATAATGTTGATTCACTCTACTATCCCAAGGCGGGAGCAAAATATCATCAATGATTAGATTGGGAAATACTTTCCTCTCCTTACCAGGATTATTACAAAAGATGCGTATAACATTGAAAGCAGCTAACCATCGTTTAATGTCAATAAGAAGAGCACTTTCACAAGAAAAGCCATAGTCTTGCAAATATTTCAGATTAAGTCCATGAATGTGTTTTCTCGCCCATTGATCAACATTGGGATCGCAGTTGGCATGTTGATGATAGACACTAACAATCTGATATGTCCAATTGTTCATAGCAATAGCACTGAGCTCCTGTACAGTTCACCCTCACAATCCATAAAAATGATGATAGAAGCCTAAAACGGAAATTTACACATCTAAGGAAGCGTTCTATAACATATTACAAAATGAAGAATTACAACGATGCTTTTCACGACAAAATACACAAATGATATGATGGCAACGAAGAAGTAAAATGTATCTAATAAGACCACGTCTACGACACTCAAAGCACATAAGCGAATTGTCATAGGGTAGAGTTAGGAAAGGACTAGTAATTCTCCTTCTTTGATTTGCGTTTTGATGTAGCATTCTTCTCCGACTTGCGCTTCGTACCACTGCTGTTAAGGATTTGATCAATTATGTCGTCCACGTTGGGTGGTTTCGGAATATATAGGATGGATTCCATATGCATGGAGAGAGAGGCTATTTTATTATCCTTGTGTCGACCATAATATAGCCCATTCACTTTGAAAAGGATATCCCAAGTACCTTCTCCGAGATCATCACATCTGATGGGTATTGAATGATCTCCCTCCTTCTTATAGTAAGTACACCAATGTGATACCGGTAGGCAAATGTGATTACCATCCCAAATCTTTCTATAGGGAGTATCCTTGTCATCTCTCGCCTTCCACTCTTGAGCAAGAGGAGTAGGAATGTCCATATTTAATGTCACGTACTCCTCAATAATATCAAGTTGGTGGCGAATGTACGGACTCACGGGGATCAGTATGTAGTCCCCATACTGATTGTGCATTATCTTGACATCCGTGGAAGGGAGCATTCCCGTTTGGAGTACTACGCTATGATCATCATAACGCAAGGCTTGTTTAAATTTACGCTGTAGCGGTGTAGGATTATGTACCTTGGATGTTTCTTCCACTGGCCTCAGTTGTAGATGATCTGACCGTAGCGAACCTTGTAACGTTTGACCGCCATTTTGTCCTACTAGTGCAGCAGATGGAGTAGATGCCTGAAAATGAAAAAAGATTGTATTAAGTTTACGTTCAAGGGAGGAGAGGGAGGGAAGTAGCGACTTACCATTTTAGTTGGATAATAGAACAGGGAACTAGAGAGAGAGAAAATGTGCGTCCGTCACTCGTGTGATTCAACGATGGAATGATTCTCACTGTGGAAGGCTCGCTATTTATAAAGAAATGCTTGATTCTCATTGGATGATGATCCTCATTGGACAATAACATCAAGCTGATTCCAAATCTGAAATCCGTTTTCCAATCCGATGCTTCGTTTTGAAGCTACAGCCCAAAACGTCCCAAATTCTAACTCTGTCGTTTTTCGCCAATGTCCCAAAATCTTAAATGGCGTCTCACATCTAAACGAAGACAGATAGGAACAAGCCGATTCTTTCACTGAATTTGTCTCACTCTTAGCTTTCAAACGAGCTATGGCACGACAAAATCCGTCCACTGGAAGCCAAAATCGAAGCAAGCTGTCCAGAGGGGGGGACGTCAGTGAAATTTCAGAATTTGATGAAAAATGTTTTGGTGACGGTCCCAGGTCGAAATTCCACACTTTGGAAAATTTTCAAAATTTTACCCATACAAAGTCACTCTGACACTTAGGATTTTTTCAGGTAAGCGAGCTCCGACCTAAAATCTTGTAACCGCTCTAACTTTTGAACGAAGACAGATAGGAACAAGCCGATTCTTTCACTGAATTTGTCTCTCTCTTAGCTTTCAAACGAGCTATCGCACGACAAAATCCGTCCACTGGAAGCAAGCTGTCCAGGGGGGGGACGTCAGCGAAAATTTTTTCTCTCCGATTGACTTGAAACTCACCCTACCGATGCAGAATTTCACGCTGAATCCGAATCCGACCTCCGTTTTCTCATCCGATGCTTCGTTTGGGCGCTACACACCAAAACGTCCCAAATTCTAACTCTGTTAAAATTTTGAAGAAAAATTTTTTCTCACCGATTGCCTTGAAACTCACCCTACCGATGCAGAATTTCACGCTGAACACGAATCCGACCTCCGTTTTCTCATCCGACCACTCCTTCCACTCGAAACAACCCATTTTACAACCCAACATTCAGCAGATTGCACCAAAAACATCACACACTATAGCCTCAAGACTAATCCTGGCGGTTGCCCACGTCAACCTAGACGGTCGCCCAAGTCAACCAGGCGGTCGGACCAACTCACTCGAGTCTCACACTCTGTCGTTGCAGAGGGGGGGGGAGTCAGCGAACATGTTGTGAACGTGAACCAACCTGGCCGGCACACCACGGCAGACTCTGTCGTTCCAGAGGGGGGGGGGACTCAGACACGAAGCACCACGGCGGCCGACCACGACACTCTGCCGTTCCAGAGGGGGGGGGAGTCAGCGATGGCGGCCATCTTGCGCTATCCAGAAGTGGAGTTTTACGTACTACTCACGCCAGTTTGCAATCGTAAGCTGGACGATCCTAACACTGCTGGAAGTGGTTTCGGCAATTTAGCTTCAACTTCGTTTCGACTTATTTCCAGTTTGTCCCCTACTGGTGGCCGAAAGAAACATGTTCCCTTCTTCCTAAGGAAATCGACGACAATTCTGTCATCTTTGATCTCAAGAACTGACCCAACATAGAAGACCTTTGACTGGGTAGAAGTTCCAATTAAAAATCTGGCGAGAACATAGTCCCCCAAATCAAAATTCGTTTCACCACTAACTTTTTGAGGACAAATGATTGAAACGCTGGGTTGTAGCATCGTCTCGGCGTCATCGCTGTCCCCTGGCGTAGACCCCTGCCGATGAATTCTTTCATGTAAAGGTGTCCCACTCCGTCTAATTATCGTTTTCTTCTTGCCAGGAATTGATTTTGAATTCACGTTTTCCTTCAATTCTTCTCGTAATCTCTTAAGAACAGGACTGGACTTAAGAATCATGGAAACTCGACGCTTTCTTCTTCCAGTTGGTGTTGAATTCCGCGGTGAAGCTTTGGGCAGTGGCCGAATATCTTCTGGAGACTGTATAAGCGTAGGACTGACAGCAGTAGCTGGTTCTGGTGATTGTGGAACACTTGGACGACTGATCTCGCAGACTGTGACGGTGGAGGGCAAATAGTCCTCATTACAAAAGATATCTCTGTCGAAAGGCCAGATTCCAGTAGTTCGAAAGCCTGCTTTTGCATTTGTGGGTGTCGCAGCCCTTTCCCAAACCTTCCCTGCCAGCCCTGCGATTTCATATATTGATAACCGTTTCCCTGGATTACTCATCATCCAACTGTTACACAGGTTCCCATAGAATGACTTAAAAGGACCATATACTGAACGATCTAATGGTTGAGTTTTGTTGCTGGTATGTGGTGGTAACGTGAGTATTATCACTCCGTTTTTCTTAGCAAGCTGAAGGCCCTCTAAACTCAAATGGCTCTCGTGATTGTCCATGATAAGAAGCTGCTTATCAGTTGTGGATGACTTGGAAAACTTAATAAAATGTTCAATAACTTTGATGAAGTTCGAGCTAGTCATCCAGCCGCTTTGGTAAACTAAACCTAGTGAACCTTCTGGTGCGTTGCTCATAAAGGTATCTCTAAAGTTCTTTCTCGGAAATATGAAAGTGAGAGGTACAGCTACCCCTGAAGCCGAGATGATTCCGCAGACTGTAACAAGCTCGCCTCGTTCACGTGAACTAACTTGTCCCACCTGCTTCTTTCCCTTTTCAGCTATGACGCGTGGAATGTTTGGAACCGTCGTGCATCGCTCTCGTCTAGGTTCCATACTGCCGACCCGGTAAACGGACCCTCCTTTGATATTGCTTCTTCTAGGTTGTCGAAGAACAGTTTCACATTTGCTTCATTAAATGCTGTTAAATACCCTTGCCAGTGACGTAGCCTCTGGTCGTCTAATGCTAAGTTTATCATTCCGTTTCATGAACGAGCTCAACCAATCTAGCCCCGCTAAGCGGTTTGCCTCCCACGATCTAGGTACCTTCGCTCCATTCTTTACTGCGAATTCATAAGCCAATTTGCGAAATTGATTTGTGGTCAGTCCATGGAACATAGCCTACTTGATGCCTTCAGAAGATAGTTTGATAGCATTGATTCTTCTGTGTCGCTGAAGATGTTGCGATGGACGTAATCTGCCTTGAAATTCGTTGATTCGCCATCACGAACTTTCTTGACGCAGCTAAAAGCAAAAACACCCATTTAAGTAATAGATAAAGTGTGATGATAGTAGGCTTACATGCAGTGCTGGTACTGAAACCTTATTATAGACTGGACCTATCCGCAGTTAAATGCTCTTAAATTGGACTGGTACTTTACTGTGTAATTCGAGAGAAATTCAGCATCATCATTAATGAACTTATGAATATTTTGACATCATGTAAACCAAGTTTTTTACGTTTTATTTACACTCTCACTCAATCGCTTTGTTTAATTTTATAAGTACAATGCAAGCATGTGAATTTAAAATTTCGGTTTCTTTCGCATGCTGTATAAACATTTACCTGCGAATTGTTTGTCTCGATAAGTTGTACTTCTTTGCCGTCGAATTCTCTGATGAACCACTGATAACTTCATCGACTGCTTGCTTTAAATCTTCTGGCGAGGCCATACCTTTATTTGATTTCCGCTTATAATTACGCATCTCAGCTTGGACTCTATAAAGAACAATTTTCGTAACTGGGTATGTGGGGCACCATGAGCACGTGAACATGTAACGGTATTGGCGTAAATAAATAACAATCTCTACCTTTTGAAATGTCTAAAGTAGGCATACTGCCCCAATCAAAACGTACAGGTACAATTAAGCCGTGATCAATTTTCCACGAGTTCACTGCACTACTATAATAATACTAATGGTATATATTTTCAGAAATATTGGAAATCATACAAGCATATACAGATCAATAAGAGAAAATACAAGAAAATGAACGAGTGAAGTAACTGAAATTGACACACTATCTTTTAAATCAATTGAAACTTTCGTTAATGAGCTTAGCGGTGAATGGGAAGAAAGATGTCTTGTACTTGTTCGTCCGACACATTGGTACACGCAAGTGACGAGAGTACCGCAGTCTTTTGGGGACACATTTGTGAAGTACATGGGAACAATCGGATTCAATCGAAGAAAACAGCTTCATACTTAGCCTCCTTCTTCTGTTGGAGAGATGGTCATCTTCAGTAGATGGAGGAGGTGAACCGCTGTAAATAATCCGCAAGGCACGCTTTTGAATTCTTTCAATTTTGTTGTTCAGTTTGGCTGGCAGATGAACAAAGACAGGGGAAGCATATTCTAGCACAGAGCGAATCAGCCCCCAGAAAACGCTTACCAAATCGTCAGTATTTGTGAAATGTTTCAATTTCCTCAAAACAAAAAGCCGTCTATTACTTGTTTTGAGCACATCAGAAATATGATCGTCTCATGACAGTCGACTGTTCAGTGTTACACCAAGAACTCTCATTTTGCTCACAATGGGTATAGGCAATTTCATTTGATGCTCATCTGTTTTAGCACAAACCAAAACCTTCGATTTGCTTATGTTTAACTTTAGATTGTTGGTACTACACCATTCCTCAATGCCAAAAATTTCAATTAAGATGATCGATTCATTGTCACAATCTTTGGTGGTAGGAATGATCAAATTCAAATCATCCGCATACTGGACAGGGTGTACACCCTCAACTTTGGGAATAAAGTCACCAATGAAAAGACTGAATAAAGCTGGCCCTATAGCACAGAGCCCTGCGGAACTCCCCTTTTCATTACAAAAGGATATGAATATTGATAGTTCACTCTGACTTGACAAATGCGATCACTTAGGTAACTTTGAAACCACTGGATGGAAAAGGTTGGAAAGCCGAAAGCTTTGAGTTTATGGACAAGAAGTATATGGTCTACACAGTCAAATGCAGATGAAAGGTCTACCGAAATAACCGCAACACCACTTGCATTCGGATCATCATACCGGGACAGAGATCGTTCCATAATTTCGATGAGTGCAGTTGTTGTCGAATGTTTAGGGCGAAATCCGTGCTGTGTTTTTCCATATGCACTTAGAAAAGGACACCACATTTTCTGAAGGATAATCTTCTCAAAAATTTTCGCAGGTACCAAACAGTAAACTTATAGGACGGAATTTATTCAACGAGGGAGGAGATGTTTTAGGCACTGGTGCTATGATTGTGTTTTTCCAAAGCATAGGAAACTGTCTTTGCCTGACCGAAGCCTCGAATAACAGCTTTAACGGAGATGAGAAGAAATCGGCCAATTCTTGATACATTCCTGTGGGAATACCATCAATACCAGCACCCTTTTTTGTTGACAAATTTCTCAGATGGAAAAACACATCGAACTCGTTTATATCGACGTTCCAATTATAATCATTGATATATTCGTCGAAATTGTGAGTTGTTGTTACAGGCTCCACATCATTGCAAGAGGTCTTTAAAAAGTCAGCAAAGTGCTTGACAACCTTCTCAACACCACCAGATTTGTGAATAATGTCATTCCAGGTTTGATGAGTGCTTTTGCCAGTAACCTTACCAACCAATTTCCATACACCTTGTTTACAATTTCTAAAATTTATCAACATATTGCTGCTTCGACTTCATGATTTCTTCTTTGACATTCGTCTGCAATACTTGATGTCTACCCCAGTCTCTTCTTCTGTAGGCGTCCCATCGATCTTCAATTAAACTTTTTGTTAATGGAGTCATCCGATGGAGTTATCACGAGATGTTAAAGCAACTTGTCGCTGTGGAATGCATTTTTCTATAATCTCTTTCACTTTCGAATAAAAACGTTCAACCAGCTCATTGACATTCGCATTGCCAGTTAGAAGCTCATTCCAGTCAACCTTTTGCATTTCTTTGCTATAGTTGCAACAAGATTTGATTTACGATAATCATAAATGGTATGCCATTGTACAGATCTATGAGGAAGAGACATTTCAAAAGATGGAGATGCATACAAAGTCAGATGGTCAGAATTGCCGATTGGGGCACCATAAATAACATCGTCAGGTGAATAGATTTTACAAAGTGACTCTGATATTAACATGTGGTCTAATACATTCGAGCCTCTCGTGGGATGCTTAATGATATCAGTCAAAGCAAAATCATCACAGAAAAGGTGATGATTAAATTGGTTTGAATCACCGATAATAATCACACTATAACTTGCTTTAATGTCCGTACACGATCAAGAGAAGTGTCACAAGATTATGAATCTCATCCAGCAGTGACTTGTTAAGACCAGGTGGAATGTAAATACCAAGAACGAAACACTCTGATTTAGGAATATCCAAAAGAATTTGTTCAGACTTGACAGCACTTGTTTCGTGACAATTTACTCTCGTTGTATCATTTCAAATTCAATATCGTTCTTAAGGTAGATTGCAACACCACCCCCTTTGCGAACAGGTCGATCTGACCTTACAATTGAAAATCCTGAGACAGCAATTGATGATGAAGATACATCCTCGTTTAACCAGGTTTCGGTGAGGCAGACCAAAAATGGCTGAAGGATTAGTATAGATGATGCAAACTCATCGAATTTACCAAGTAAGGAACGCACATTTGTTAGAAATATTTTCGAATAAAAAGTTGAATTCGGTAAAATTACATTCGAAAATTTGTTGGCGTTATTTCTGCGCCTTGTTAGTTCGTCTCTCAATAACTTTTGCCGCCTCAACTGCTCTTTTGTTAAATCCGGGTTAACATACACGTACTTAAAAGTTTTTGTCTCGTCGAAGACCTTTGGATTTCTTTAATAACTCTGATCGCGTCTTCATTCCAGTGAATTTCACCTTGAGAAGACGAGGACGGTTAGAAGAAATTTTCCCGATTCTATAAGCTTCCGAAATAGTGTCGTCTTCAACCTCTAAAGTCTCGAGTATTTCCTTAACTTTTTTCTGGTCCTCAAACTCCCGCTCAGAAACAGATCCCTTTGACTCCTCCTGCAAACCAGAGATCACGACATATTTTCGCTTCATGTGTCTTAGCTCCAGCTCATGCATCATAGATGTCTCCCATTTCAGAAATGATTCCTCATTTAACCAGATGTTTGAGTTACAACGGAGCGGAGCTCTTTTACCTCTTTCTTAACTGCTGTGTATTCATTCTCTAAAGACAATAGTTTTTGCTGCAATCTCAAAACACGGTTGTCAATGTCTTCTAGAGAGCTTTTAACTTGTTCAATTTCACCTTTAAATGATGTAATTATTTCGACCTTCACCGAATCAATGCGTTGATTTACAGAATCAATGAAGGATTTCAGATCATTCATAGTAATTGACTTTGACCGTGTGCTCCTACTGGAGCTAGATGTAATATCAGTCGTTTTGGCAGGAGAGGTCATTGCAATAGCTTATGAAAGGGATGACGTTGTTGCACCACTTGGTCACGTGAAAGAAAAACCAATAATTTGATATATTCGCGCGACAGGGTCTGTGTAGCAAATGCCGCAGATAACAGCTGATTTGATGTAATCAGATGACGCTGACAGAACAGCAGGCTCTACAGCAAGCCGTCAAACACACGAAGAAACAAATGGGCACAATAGAAATGAACGACCTTGGATCATAGAAATAAACTGTTTATCTGAAGTTCGCTAGAATGGAAATTGACTCAAGGTCGCGGCACATCCGGGGAACTAAGTTGGGGCATGAAGAACCAATTACAATCCGTTTCATAAAAAGTGGATCATCCTAAAATTTGACTAAATAGAACATAAGTATGATACAGAAAGCATTTTCATGTTATTTCATGTCCCTAATATATTTAAATGTCCTTATATAATCTGATAAGCTATGATACAGTAGCGGTTCTTACGAAGCTAATATTTTGTGGCCCTACCCTTATTGTCAATGACATTACCAATTCGTCTAGGCATTGATTCGATGATATCGTTGATTTTTGACTGATCTAACTTTCTCCACTCTCTTTTTAACAGTGACGTAAGTTGTGACACGCCATCTGTAGGTAGCAGTGAACGACGAACGTTACGTTTTAGAATACTCCATACATTTTCTATGGGATTCAGATCAGGAGAACGAGCTGGCCAAGATAATGTCCTAAGCCCTCATTGAGACTTGCATAAGTTGACTCTACTACTCCTGTGACACGTAGCATTATCATCCATAAATAACCAAGTCGATGGATCACCAAGTTGATCTGTCATTTGGCCAATGTTCATTCGTAAAACATTCACATAGCGTTCAGAATTCATGGTTCCTTGCTGTATGTGAAGTTCAGAGCGACCATTGGTCCAAATGCCAGCCCAAATCAGTAGAGTCGCAACACCTTGTACCCGGGGACGATGTAAATGTCTCGGAATTTCCTGATCAGATTTTATCCATAATCTCAATCGACCATCACTATCCTTCAGACGGGCTGATGCCTCATCAGACTAGACAACCCGATCCATTGATTTCGCCTAGTGACAATGACTCATTGCCCATTCTGAGACGTCTTTTTGTATGCTGATCTGATACATTCGATCTGAGAGGGCCTCTTACAGCTCTTGAAATTCGACTCAATAAGTCTTCTACGAATAGTGGACTTAGAAGAAATAGACGAGACTAGTCGCAGCCATCTTATCTTACTAAACACGAGGGACTTGGATCAACTTTAACAAATCTCAAAATTAGACTGGTCTCTACGTTTGGATGTTTTGCGTGGACGGCCCGAGCCCTCTTTACGACAGAGTCGAAAATCATCATTATGCCATCGATGCACATTTGTGTAAGGGACATTTAGTCGCTTGCTTGTAGCTCGCAAAGAAAACCCTAGTTCAAGCAAGGCTGACACTTTGCCTGTTGTGAATGCGATCTGCGTTATTGTTCATTTGTGCTTTGTATTGTTTTCAACGGTAGAGATAGATTTCTGGCTGAAAGCAATCAGGAGGTGCTGCCAACACCACTGTCCATGCAACGAAGTCAGGAAAGCTATGGAACATGAAGTCCAGTTAATCACATGTAGCAGTTACATCATTGTTGATGAATAATGGTGCTATACTGGCTCTGATTGACCGATTTTCTTTATTTTTGTTTTGCTTGATAGCTTTTGGCTTGTAGAACAACATATTACATAACAAAGGAAACAAATGTAATTTTATAAGAGTGAGGTATGATTTTGTGTAACATTGCTAAATGAAGATCAAATTATCTACTACTTTTTTATCTATAACAGGAAAGAAACAATGATCTAATTATTCATGCTTGGACTTTCCAACAATGATATTAGTAAGCACAACTGACATATCTTCCAAATTTCAGAGAAATTCGTTCAAGTTTGGCGGAGTTAGACAAAGTTGAAATTAAGGCGATGTTTAAGGGTGATCCATTTTTTATGAAACAATCTGTAAAACCTTCGATTTACTCATGTGACTGATTCTAACCCAATGATACAGACGTTGGCAGGTGCATCTAAGTGAAAATGCGTGCGATTTATGTGCCGTTATTGTGCATTGCATGAAGCTTAATTTCCATTCTAGAGGTTTTATTGT
>CAJQUW010010811.1:0-93790 GCA_907163375.1 Prostheceraeus crozeri
ATTTGCGATTTCTTTAGTCCGAATTTGTCTGTAGTTTGCGTTCCTATATAAGTTTAAAACACTGAGAAACTAGGCTCCTGCATACTACGCAGGAAAAAATTATGTTGTTCATTTTTTAATAATAAAGATTTCTTATGGGACCCCTAGATGTCAGAAGGGACCCCTTGAAGTTAGAAGGGATGGGGCGTGTGTAAGGAATCTACGTTCATTTGATATTGAAAGGATATATTCTTGCGGGCTTCTGTGCCACTACTTAGTTGTTTCTTCCACTTTTTAAAGAAATATTATTAGTCACTTGATATATCATTTTAAAATCCTGAAACAACGGGATTTAAAAGACCGTTTTTAAAAAATACTAATCCTTTATGATGTTAGGTGTGGTGTCCCTGGTACGGAGGCTTGTTTTTAAGCAATGAAAATTGTAATTCTCAATTTTGAGATTCTTAACTTTTATGATTTTTCGGTGTCCTGGAACGTCATGATTGTTAAGCAAATTAAAATTTGTAATGTCTTACAAATTTGAGATTCTTTTTTTATGATTTTTTTCGGTGTCCTGGAACGTCATGATTTGAGCAAGAAAATGATCATAATCACAAATTTGAGATTCTTAACTTTTATGATTTTCGGTGTCCTGGAAAGGTCATGATTTTGGGGGTGAAAATTGTAATTCTCAAATTTGAGATTTTGAAAAATTTGAAAATTGGGTATTTTTAAAAACGCCCAAATTTATGAATTTAGGTCTTCATAACCTGAAAAAGGGTTCAAATTCATGAATTTATGTCGTTTTTAAAAATACCATTTTTTGAAAAAATGGTACTTTTTGAATGGAGGGGGCCTGGGATGGGAGAGGGCGACGACGGGGGTGGCGAACGGGCTAAGAGACCGGGAGGGGGTGGGGAAAAGTGGGGAGGAAAAGGTTGTGACAGGGTGGGGAAGAAGTGGGGAAGTGGAAGATGGGGGGGCGGACAGGGCCGGGGGGCCGCGGTTGGGATGAAGAGGGAGGGCTGGGACGAGTAGGATGGTCATGGGAGCCCACGGGTGGTTGGTCCTGACCGGGGAGGGGCCCTTGGTGCGGGGTCTGGGGGAAGGGTCGGTGCGAGCCACGAGGACGCGAGCGACCGGGCCGGCGGGAGACGCGATGGGTGGGGATTCAGCGTGGGACTAGGGGATGGAATGGGCATTTGGGGCCCCGTATGGGGGGGTTGGGGACGGATGGCATAGGTCATGGCCCTGGGATTGGTCGGGGACCGGGTGGGCGGGCAGGGCCTGGTGTGGGAGGAACTAGGATGACATGGGCTCCCCGGTGGCCGGGAGTGAAGTGGATCAGTGGATAATGCGGACCGTAGGCCGGCATCCCAGGGTTGGTCGCTGCCTGGGGGATGGGGCCGATGGGGCAAGGGGGGTAGGGATCGATTGTAAGAGGGCCTAAAAGGATGGGGACGGGCGAGTCAGGTGAGGGAGGGTCCGGACGACGAGGGAGGGAATGGGAAGCAGGGCGGGGAGTGGGGGGGGGGGCACGCTGGGCCTCCCGGACCGCTAAGTAGGAGCCGATGGGAATCGGAGGTGGAAGCACGGGTGCTATCGACGACGGGATGTGTAACAAGTTGGACCCTACGCGCGGGGATGGCGGGAGCGATTGCCTGGCACCCTCTTCGGGAATGGTGGGAGCTGGTGGATGGTCGGCCTGATACTGGGAAGGTAGGTGTCGTCGCCGAACCTAAATTCATGTATTTTTAAGTCTTAATAACCTGAAAAAGGGTTCAAATTCATGAATTTATGTCGTTTTTAAAGATACTATTTTTTTGAACTTTATGGCGTCCTGGAACGGTCTAAATTCATGTATTTAGGTCTTAAAAACCTGAAAAAGGGTCTAAATTCATGAATTTATGTCGTTTTTAAAGATACTATTTTTTTGAATTTTGTGGTGGCCTGGAACGGTCTAAATTCATGTATTTAGGTCTTAAAAACCTGAAAAAGGGTCTAAATTCATGAATTTATGTCGTTTTTAAAGATGCCATTTTTTTGAATTTTATGGTGGCCTGGAACGGTCTAAATTCATGTATTTAGGTCTTAAAAACCTGAAAAAGGGTCTAAATTCATGAATTTATGTCGTTTTTAAAGATACTATTTTTTTGAATTTTGTGGTGGCCTGGAACGGTCTTTTGCCCATTACTATTGTCGCCGGCGAACTTCGCCAGCGAATATCTCGCAAATATGACTGAACTTTAGCATGATATTCTGCAGCTGACATCCGCCAGTTTTTCGCAAGATTCGTTCCCACAGGGTTGTAGCAACTAATTAGTGGTAAGTAGTAATGTTCGTATATTACCTTTACTTGAAAATACATTGTATACTCAGTCTGATCTGATAAAAAGGGATTTTTTTTAATTCACGAAGGCTTAAACTAAAAAAAGTGTTTGTCTTTCATTGTCGCAGTAAATACTATCATATTATCCAAATATTTGTCATTGTTGTAAATTATTGAATGTCAAGAGATGTTATGAAAATTTATATAAGAGGATTCTCTATATTCTTATCACTATCAAAGAATGATAGTCTGCACTTATTTCTTAGATAAATTAGCCATATGTGGGTGATGGAGAGGAGGTGAGGGAGAAAATAGAGCCTCGGCTGTAGAGAGGGATTACTAAAGAAAATAAAAGAGAAAGTCAAAAGTAAAAGTTGGCATAAAGAGCGCGAATTGTCGCCGGCGAACTTCGCCAGCGAATATCTCGCAAATATGACTGAACTTTAGCATGATATTCTGCAGCTGACATCCGCCAGTTTTTCGCAAGATTCGTTCCCACAGGGTTGTAGCAACTAATTAGTGGTAAGTAGTAATGTTCGTATATTACCTTTACTTGAAAATACATTGTATACTCAGTCTGATCTGATAAAAAGGGATTTTTTTTAATTCACGAAGGCTTAAACTAAAAAAGTGTTTGTCTTCCATTGTCGCAGTAAATACTATCATATTATCCAAATATTTGTCATTGTTGTAAATTATTGAATGTCAAGAGATGTTATGAAAATTTATATAAGAGGATTCTCTATATTCTTATCACTATCAAAGAATGATAGTCTGCACTTATTTCTTAGATAAATTAGCCATATGTGGGTGATGGTGAGGAGGTGAGGGAGAAAATAGAGCCTCGGCTGTAGAGAGGGATTACTAAAGAAAATAAAAGAGAAAGTCAAAAGTAAAAGTTGGCATACAGAGCGCGATGTGTCGCCGGCGAACTTCGCCAGCGAATATGCTAAAAATGATTACTGAACTATTGCATGATAATATGAAGCTGATTATCTGCCAGCTTCGTTCCCAGAGGGATTGTGCATTTGATCGTCATCATTCTCATCCTGGAGCATTTGGGATATGCGTGATGATCTCCACGCGCTTTCAGCTGTAATAACTTCACACATCATCAGAATAATATATTATAAAATGTTATAAAGGTATTATGATTTATTGGATAGATCGAGCAATATACAATGCATGCATGCGGAGTACGCTAATTCGAGATCGAACTTCCACAGAGCACACAATCAATACTATCCTGAACACACTTCCAAAAATCGATCGTAAAATTTCCAACACACAATTACAATCGCTGCGACCATAGAAATCCGATTTATTTCATTTGTTTAGATTAAATTACTAGAACGGACAGCTGGTGTTTGTTAATGGCTAAGAAATGACTCATAAGTGTACCGTTGCAATAGACACGACTTAACCACGGCGTAGTGTTCTGCGATATTGTTGTGGCCATTCTAGTCTAACTAACGCGCAATAATATCAATCGGATTTCTATGACTGCGACATCCGCATTCAATGTAGTCTTGTCATCCTTTTTGTGCTTCGTCTGTGTTACATAGAGATCAGATATCTATGCGTCTTAGAGATGACAATAGACATAGCACCAGTCTACTCGGACAGCGGGTCTAGTTCAGGACTTCTGTTTTTATTTTGAGATTGCTTCTGATGCAAATGCCGCATAACTTTAGGGGTCGCAACGTGACCCGTGAATCCTTCAGGTGCGGCCTCGTCTCCTTTTCAAAATTGTCATGCAAGCTTACAACCCACGAAGTCTGTAGCAGATTTTCTTAAGCTAATCGACACAGTAGTTTTTGTAGCAGAACATTCTTTTTGTCATTACAATCATGTATCCATTACTTGATAATGAAAAGCCGGAAGCTCATACAATTTTCTTCATTCCCTGTGCATGCCGTCTCTTTGAGGGCAAACGACAGAATGAAAGCTACAATGATCACAGCAGACGGATTGCGCTTACGGACACAAATAAAAATGGCATAATCAGACTATCTGACGCAAACAGGAATACATGAAGGTCACAATAAAGAAAGGTATAGCAAACTCCCTACTGAAAGCACAGGTCAAAAGTAACGGTGAAATAAAGTATAAAGAAAAGTAGAGGTTGAGTCAAGGTATCAAGTCACAGCATTAAACAAATTCTTTGTGCACACAAAGAGAAGGATTCTCGAGTCTTATGCACATTGCTTCAGAGATGTGGAGCTCCAACTGGCTACGGCATTGCCTCAACACCTTGAATGAGGCTCTTGATGGCATTTGGCTGCAGATCATGTGATGCTGAGTGTCGTGCCTAAGCTATGGAGTTCAGTAGAGATCGGAAAACATTCGGTTGATAAGCATAGGCCTTTATTGGCTGAAAACAGAACTACGACTGTTGCGACAATTTGAAAAGTGACTACATAAAACAACATACAGAGTTCATACCCATAGTACTCCTAAACAATCACAATGCACGACACTCGCCCCCAGTCTATAAATTTTGCATAGTATGCAAAAACAGTCACATGAATTTAGGTTGAGATTTTTCTTAACAGTCTCGACACTTGTATGGTATGGAAGACATATATTTACAGACAGGTTGCAGCAATCACAGCAGCAGTCGTTCAACAGGGTTTATTGTTCTTTGAGATCGGCGTAGAGGAATTTCGTTTGAGTGATCGTTATCAGGAGGGCTAGGGGAAGGAAGATCGGAATTATAAAGAGAAGTTGAGTCATTGTCAGCAATGTGGTCTATTGCATGAGGTCCACCTGCACTCGTCACTCAGTCAACTTCAGTAGGGACATTGAGATGAGAGCTAAACGAATTCGGAGATTGAGGATCGTGAGTCGGAGCAGCAGTATTAGGAGAATCCCCGGGTGGAGCAAGATCTCGAAGGGATACAGTATCTTCCCTTCCGTCGGGGAATCGGGTGTGGCCGTAACTGTTGTTGGCTTCGATTAAATCAACAGTCTCCACTATTGGGTCGTACTTGGAAGCACGAACATGACGTCTTAGAAGCACAGGTCCACTGTTACTCAACCATGTTGGCAAGGCACAACCGGAGCATGAGCGACGACGATAAATAAAAAGACGCTCTTGTGGAGTTTCATTTGTTGAGGTACGAGTACATAGCAATGATCGAATCGAATGAAGGGCATCAGGGAGAACTGATTCCCAAGATGAGAGAGAAAGATGACGGCTCTCTAAAACTAGGAGAATCGTGTTCCATATAATTCCATTGAATCTCTCACATTGTCAGTTGCCTCGTGGATTGTATGGAGAGGTTCTAGTGGTGTTAATGCCTCGACTATTGAGAAAAGACTTTACTTCACTAGACATAAAGGAAGAGCCTCTATCGGAGTGCACATATGTTGGCAGGCCAAAGATTGAAAATAGTTGTGTCAAACATCGGATAACAGTGGAGCTAGCCTATTCATATCGCGAGTTGGAAAGGCAAACGGAAAACGGGAGTATTCATCGATGATAGTGAGTATGTACTGGAAAACTCAGATCTTGGCAGAGGACCTTTGAAATCTATGCTTATTCTTTCGAATGGTGAGGTCGCTTTGATGAGCTGGCTTTCAGGTGGCTTGTAGAATCGGGGCTTTATTTTTGTGCAAACTTGGCAAGACTGTGTAATTCGGCGGACATCATCAGCTGAATATGGCAAATTTCGGTCTCTACCAAAATGAAACAGGCGCTTGATGCCGGGGTGTATCAAATTGCCATGAAGAGTTTTCAGTGCCTGAAGATCGTTGGATTTCGTGGTTACAGAAGCGATCTGAACCCTGGACAAAGCATCAGCCGCAATCTTTTGGCTGCCGGGTCGATAAATGATGTCGTAAGAATAGGACAACAACTCAGAACGCCAACGTTGAATCTTGTCATTTTTGATCTTGCCTCTTGCATTTGAGTTAAATACAAAAGACAGGGAACGCTTATCCGTAATCAGTCTAAAAGAGCGTCCGGTGAGAAAGTGACGCCACTTTCTAACACACTCAATGATTGCGCATGCCTCTTTCTATGTGGTGACTATGTGGTGACCCTTTTCGGCACTGTTTAGCACTCGAGAGAAAAAGGCGGGAGGGCGTCCTTCCTGAAGAAGGGTCCCCCCCAGTGCAGAGTCAGAGGCGTCTGTCTCGACAGTAAACACAAGTTTGTCATCGATCGCCTGCAAAACGGCCTGACCCAGCTCCTTTTTTAGAGCTTCAATCGCGGACTGAGCGCTTTCCGAAAGGGGGAATCGGAGAACCCCGATCAGAGGGCGGATTTTTTCGGAATACATCGGTATCCATCGTGAGTAGTATGCAAAAAAACCAACCATTCTCTGGAGAGACTTGGCATCGGTGGGAGCAGCCATGTCAAGTAAAGGACGCAGACGGTCAAGATCAGGGCTAATTTCACCGCCAGAAAGTTTGCAGCCCAGGAGAGAAATCTCAGAAAGGCGGTATTTTGATTTCTCTTCATTTAGATTCAAATTCAACTTCTTTGCAGCATCGCGAAATCGCTGTAGATTGCGATCGTGCTCCTCGACAGTTACCCGCATATGGTCAAGTCATCGAGATAGGAAAAAGTGGCACTGAGTTCATTGTCCTTAATGAACTGGCTCATGACACGCTGGAAAGCAGCAACGCCATTGGTAACTCCCATTGGGATGCGCGTGAACTGGTAAAGACAGCCTGAAGCTTCAAACCCAGTGTAGGGTCGCTCTGTCTCACATATTGGAATCTGATAGTAAGCCTGCGAAAGGTCAATGATGCTAAAAACTTTGTAGTTGGCCACTTCATTAACAATTTCCTCTATCTTCGGAAGTGGGAAGGCATCGAGCATGGTGAAGCCATTGATGGTTATCGAAAAGTCGAAAACCATGCGACGCTTGTGCGAATTCGATGTCAGAGGAACTTGAGCTCGCCATGGGGAGCTGCTGGGTTCTATCACCTCCTCCCTTAGAAGAGCGTTTACTTGGGACTTGATAAACTTTTCATCAAGAGAATTGAAGCGGCGGGACTTTGTAGCAATGGGATGACAGTCCTGTGTAAGATTGGAAAATATTTTCACACAATTGACATTCATCATCGATGCACAAATTTTCAGTGTAGGCCTGGAGCCACCATACTCGACATAGATACCTTGATGTTGTTTAAGAAACGGGTCTCCAAGAATCACGTCACAACATAAATCATTCATCACCAAAAATTAGACATCTTTATAATTGGCTCCCTCGAAAGACAATGAACACTTGCAAAATCCACACACAGTAGTTACATAACTAGTTGAAACCATAGACACCTGCGAATTGGAAGAAGAAACATTCATCCCTAACTTCAAAACAACAGTGGAAGAAATGAAATTTTCTGCACTCCCAGTATCGATGAGAGCGCGGAAAGACACATTCACTTGCATCGGCACAACAGACTTGGACAGATTCGATGAAGGCACTGAGGCGAGCGAAACAGCAGAAGTGTTGGGTCTGGCGTTTGATGAACGACACACCTTTGCGAAATGGCCCGTTTTCCAGCAATTTTCGGCAGGTAGCTTCGCGAGCTGGACAAAGAGCTTGATTGTCCTTCTCATGACGGTAGTTTCCACAGTTGTAGCACTTTTCTTTTCCACGGGGTATTGCAGCAACAGTAGGCACATCGTCCTCAATAATGTCAGTAGCAGCACCAGTGGACGAGGCAACATCGGATGATGCAGCATACGATTCAGAATGTTTCTGGGCCTGTTCCAGAGCCCTAGCCTGCAAAAAGACAGTTTCGAGGTCCAATCTGTAGTTTTCAAGTAGCCGGGTTCTTGAAACTCCTCGAATGAATGCATCGCGAACGAAATCATCTCTGTTTCTCTCTGCGGAGACGTCTTGAAAATTGCAATCCATTGCCAACCGAACAAGGGCGCGTCGAAAAGTGTCCAGATCTTCTTCCGGTTTCTGAGACCTTGTAGACAACACGTGACGAGCATGTATTTCGCTGGGGATTTTCACGTGGGTGGCTTCAAGCAAATCGATCGCATAATCGTAGTCATCGCACTGCTCGATGATTTCGGAGACGTTGACACCCACATGGAGGAAAAGCAGCTCCAACTTGTCGGGGTTTTGTCCTCGATTGTTGATAGGAAATATTTGAAGCCACGGTACCATAGCTTCCACGCCTTGGAACTTTGCGGATCGTTTGGCGAAGTGTTGAAGCGATCAACACGGATTATCTTCTCCATGTTCTTCTGTAGATTTTCAGCCAATAAAATTGTTGCGCCGAAGCTATGGAGTTCAGTAGAGATCGGAAAACATTCGGTTCATAAGCATAGGCTTTTATTGGCTGAAAACAGAACTACGACTGTTGCGACAACTTGAAAAAAGACTACATAAAACAACATAGAGAGTTCATACTAATAGTACTGCTAAACAATCACAATGCACGACACTGAGTTATTGCCGATGAAGGCACTTGCTTGGATCTTGGCCTTGTTCTAACCTCTTCACACCACTTGGGAAAGTGCTCGCGGAAACGCTTGTGGAGACATCGCTCCGTCTTCCTCACGTAGCTTCCTCCGCATGAAGCCTTCAAGAGCCTCATTCAAGGTACTGAGGCAATGCTGTAGCCAGTTGGAGCTGCGCATCTCTGAAGCAGTGTGCATAGGACTCGAGAATCCTTCTCAACCTCTACTTTCCTTTATACTTTATTTCATCATTACTTTTGATTTGTGCTTTCAGTAGGGAGTTTGCTATACCTTTCTTTATTGTGACCTTCATGTATTCCTGTTTGCGTCAGATAGGCTGATTATGCCATTTTTATTTGTGTTCGTAAGCGCAATCCGTATGTTGTGATGACTGTAGCTTTCATTCTGTCGTTTGCCCTCAAAGAGACGGCATGCACAGGGAATGAAGAATAATTGTATGAGCTTCCGGCTTTTCAGTACATATGGAGGTGGGCCGACACCAAAGGCCGACACCTTCATTATTTGCATAATTTTAATTGGATTCAGTGCTCTGTCATTTAATGACTTCTTAATGACTCTACTCACTTAAGACATTTCACTGACGACATTATGTTGTTTAGTAAGTAGGCCTGCATGTAAATAGCTTACTGCTCTAATAAACATAATCTTTCTGAAAATAACAAAAAGATCATTCAAGCTATGGGCCATTTAATGACCTCTCCATTTGCAAAATTGCATTCCAATTGACTAGAGGTAATCCAATAGCAGTAGGCCTAGGAGGTCATGCTTCGTGATAAGTTAATAAAAGTCGTATTTAAGTTTGATTTTGCATTCGTTAGCTAGGCCTGCTTCTCGGGATGCGGCCCTCGAGAAGGTTGACCAAGTCGCTTGCGTGCTGCTTGAAGTTCCCGACCCCTGATTTAAACATTTCACGCAGAGTAAGACCACTCAATACATAGCACTTGATGGAATATGAATTAAATTGGCCCTGACTGCTAATTTTGAAGACCGGCCGTCCCGTCGGTAAATTTAATTATGCCCATGTCGATCGTTGATTACAATCACTATAGAATGAAATGTTTAGTCAATCAATTGGAACATTAAAAGAATGCAAATGTAACATAATTTGAGAGTAGGCTACCCATACGTATGCTGTGTGACATAGGCCTAAATGTTGCGAACTGTTTTAAAAAAAGGATTATCGGCAACTATGTATGTAGTTTCAAACCCTACTTTATCTCAAATAAAGTTTCCAGGAATTGGTCTCTTGGAATGCCCTCGAAAGTAAAGAAGTAAACCTCACTTTAGTGAATCATTTCAAATCCAAGTATAATGATACACGTTGTACTTTCGGACACAAAACATTTCATAACATCAGTACTCAGTCAGTAATCAGATTGTTCATCTCAGAACTTTTATCACTAGAAAAGCTTTTATTGCATTAGAAATTAGAATTGTTCACCACTTGGAACTGTTTTGTGGAGGCGAGATGCAGATATAGCCTGCACATTGTTGTTAGTAGCATATTGCATCAATTTATTAATGCCCACTTGGGTCATCTTTTTCTGTTTGATTATCTGATTTTAATTAACTTGCAAATGATTGACTTTGAATAAATAGTTGACTTTATCGCAAATTATGGCTTTTCCCGTTCTTGTTACCAAAGCGCTGAATCAAGATACCGGGACTGAAATTCAGTTTACCAGGTTTACCAACTTGCATTTTCAAGATACCGGGTTCACCATTCAACTTACCAGCTGACAACATTCACGTTAACACCGGTGGACACAATATCTATGTATTAGGAATCAAAATCACAATTCAATCAGTCATGGTATACACCAGTTCTTCCTTTCATCATGATTTGCGCTCCTTGATATTTAAGGCCGTAGAACACGCATCCATTGCGATCAGTTCATGCCACTGATTGGTTTCATCTATGGACTATATTACTTGCACAGTCAAACCTCGAGATAGCGACTGCGCTCTGTTCCGCTAGAACCTGTCGCACTGGTACGGCGATCGCTATATCAAGAGATTGTCATCACCGATATTTGATGAGTACTATGAAAATTAAATAAATAGCTTTGGCTTGTTTCTGTCGTGTAGCAATTCATTATTCTGTAGTGAAAAGTATTCATCTTCATCTACTATATTTTATTAATTTCCCGAAAGTATTCCTGTAAAGTGTAATTACGGACATTTGACCGCTTACTTCAAGCACCGTTCAGTCATTCATAGATTTATTTATCTTTGCTGAAGAAATGGTTAATTGACGACGTCTACTGCGGATTCTTGTTCTTAATAAGAGCTCCACAATAAAAGTAATATTTTGTTAAGCGGCTTGAAACAGCAGTACATGTACATATGTCAGAAAAAAGTCACAGGCGAATACAGCATAAGAGACGCATACGTCTGGAACATCTGAGGGCTCTGGAAGGTTGCAGACAATGACAGGAAACCGTCACGAATAAGATTTTACATCTGGTTAGCAGCAACTTGTGAATGGACAAATCGGACACCGTATCATAACAATTACTTTAAACAAACTTTCGAATGGAATCTTAACATCAACGATGGTGAAGTGGTCAAGATTGCATCTTTAATGAATAGTCGACAAAAGACAGGTATTTGTAAAGAAATCAACATACTTATAAAGAATAGTTATATCACTCTTAACATGGGAATCAAATATCAAAGTGGGACCGGTGTTGCGACCAGTGATTCAGTTTCTTATCGACACACATAATTGATGTCGACTTAAGCTGTCAATTACACTAAGTTAAAAGAAATACGTACTGCTCCAATTGTCAACAATTTAAGGATTAAATTTCATCCCGAAGGTGATGGCATCATAGCGCTAAGTCATTTTTACCGTCATTTCATCCCTATCAATATGACATCATCAAATAGCCAGAATTGGGAAATATTTTGACAATTTTTCAATATTCTGGGTGTTGAGTGGTATCTCTATCGAGAGAAAATGGCCACTTCGTTCCTGAAAAAACCGGTCGTAAAGCGCGGCGGTCGCTATATCAAGACGGTTGGTAAGCGAGGTTTGACTGTATTTAGAAGTCCATGGTTTCATCCTTTTTTCAAAGACGTTATTCAAAAAGCCTAAGGATCGGACTTCCTAAGGTCATCAAACAGTCTTGTCGCCGAAAATTTCACGAGCTGCGAATGCAATTGTCTCATCGACGGCGTGTGCGACACACAGATGGTATGAGAGTTGACCTCAGTTGACTTGGATCGTCGTCAAGAACAAAGTGATCGCGCAATTGAAATGCCAGTAACATACCGATATTTTGTTAACTTTGAAAGTGAATTATAACACTCTGATAATAAAAAATAAAGAAATTAAGAAATTAATAATAAATTAAGAAATCCTTGCGCTCATTAGATTCATTATATTACTATTTATTTGCACTATAGATCACATGAATCGGTTCGGTAGATCGAGTACAATCGCAAATAATGACTTTGGTAATAAGCGTTTGTTAACTTAAAGCATGAAGTTTATCATCAAATTATTTCTTTGATCTAGTTTTCTCAAAAATAAATCTCCTTTAAAGCTATCGGTCGTGATAGTAAGATGAATGAAAATATCCGTAATTTTTCTTCGACCTTTTATTGAAGGTAAAAATGCTATTGTGCATTGAAAGACATTGATCGACGCCCCTGCTGAAAGCTATGCCGAAAATTTGGGTTTTGCAATTTCTTTTTTATCTTTACCTTGAATAAACGGTCGGAGAAAAATTACGGATATTTTCATTCATTCTCAATAATTGACCAAAATTACCGAAGGGACTTAGTCTAGATTGAAATTCTGTGGAGAATGCGATGATACTTTTCATTTTGCAATCAGAAGCAAAAATGTTTTTTTGTAATATAAAAAACCCACAGATCAGATGGGTTCAGACCCATTTGAGAGCTCGGTAACCGGGCTGTGTGTGAACGCCATTTGTGCTTTTGTACTGAGTGTAATGATAGAAATCGAGAATTTCTAATATCGCGACTTTCTTAATTTGCGAATATGTTAGAATATGTTCAATTGAATACAAAATTGGGTAAGTTGATATTTTCTTTGGTAAAATGATTGCGCAACTCAAGATTCTGATAAGATGAATGCGAATCCCGGCAAATTGATTGCAAACTGGTAAATTGTATATATTCCTGGTAAACTCAATTTCACCCATGTGTGTTAAATTGTTTGAAATCACGGTAGAATATAGTATATATATATATATATATATATATATATATATATATATATATATATATATATATATATATATATATATATATATATATAGTATATCTTAGAATATACCATCGAAGTTCGAATAATTGCAATGCATAATATGCACCTCGTATATTATGCATGTATTATAACGGGTAACTCTTGCTTATCTGGAGTACCGGTAGGCTGACCATTCAAGTATGTATGCTAACAAAATTGAATAATGTATAACATAATCTCTTTGTTGGTGCCCATTGATATAATGTTCTGATAATCAAATGATTCATGATTTTATACTTTCCACGTTTATTCGGTGTTGGAACGAAAATATCATTTATATTGCTCGGCGCTTCGTCCGTTCTTTACAGAGCAATACACGGAACTGCATCGTGGCTGCAGGACATCGCGGTCTGATAAAAGCTCACAAACGACTGACATTAACACATTGCATAGACGGTAATGACACGTGATAAAGACAGTGAGACACAGCCATTAACAACCTAGTGCAAAAACTCATGTGCAAGTCAAGAATAAAGAATCAAATAAGTTAAAAGATAGTTAAATTGAAATACATAAGAAAAGTAGCACGAGAGAAGGTAGCGGAAAGAAAATGAGGAAGAATGAGGAAAGGAAGGAAAAAAATAAAATAATTAAATATAAAATCATAGATAAAGATTTACAAAATGGCGCTGAGAAAAATTCGCTCTTTCTGTATACAAAAAGATGGACGAAGCCATTTAATCGTAACACCTTCGGCCAAAAATAGTTCAAATTATAGTTCCGTGTATTGCTCCATAAAGAACGGACGAAGCGCCGAGCAATATAAATGATATTTTCATTTCAACACAGAATATACGTGGAAAGTATAAAATCATGAATCCTTTAATTATCAGAACATGATGTACAACAATCAAAGCCTTAGCCTAGCGTTGTGGAGACGCCAGCCTCAGTCCCAGCTACGCCGGACGGTGCAAGTCAGGTTGGTTCCAACCCTAGTAAACAACATTAAATGACACTTTCACAGATGACAATGCTTTGATTTGATATTGTTTGCATTATGAATACATGGAAATATTTCATGCCTCGATAACATAGATAGCCAATCATAGAAATAGATTGTTGTTTATCTGAAGTAGACTAGAATGGAAATTGACTCAAGGTCGCGGCACATCCGGGGGAACTAAGTTGCGGCATGAACCACCAATGAAAAGCTTAGAATCGTACATGTGACTGATTCTAACCCAATCATACAGCCGTTGACAAGTGTATCGACTATTGTGTATTGCATGAAGCTTTACTTCCATTCTAGAGGTTTTATTGTTATCAATTTCTATGTAGCCAACAATCCGACTTCCGTAGTTATCTAATTTTAGAGTTATTCAATGAGACACGATTGAACGCACAGTGCATGACATTGATAAAAGTAGAATCCACGTAGATTGATTTGATCTCACGACCAATCAGTCGGTCATTCGTCCTTCCACAAGTCAGAGACAAACCGCTGCTTCTGAGAGGAAATGACCCGAGGAATTCCACTGATTTTGTGTGACTCCCAACACCACTTTCGTCTCATTAATGAAGCTGGAAAATATCCTAGTGCTCGGCTAATGTATCTCAGCTCCGTTACACTACCCATGCTTTCTTCTACACAACATATAGTGATCCTGAGTCATGCTTCGTCTTCTACTTCAATCCTGCAGTTGTTCCAAATGTTTAAAAATTCAGCAAACTCATTGTCTGTCACCGCAGTCATTGTTGGTGTTGAAGAAACGATATCAAATTGTTCTACATCTATTCGAGGACTTCTGGATACACATCTCCGACAGCTATGGTCATCACTTATTCCGCGTACTGTGTTTGTTCCCGTTGGGACCCCTAGAAGTCGTCTGGTCTTTCTCATCAACTTATTGCTCTGTGGTCCAACTCCATTGTCACCTAGGAGCGACGGTGATGGAGACAGTGATTCTGAATCGGTAAATCGTCTGGAGGAAGAGTTTCTTGTCACCCCAGCTCCTAGAAAATCACTATTGAGAGCTTCCAAGTCTCGGAGAATTAGGTTTCAACCTACCTTTGAAGCGCCAGACTTAAAAGTGCAATTACGGGATTCAAATTTCAGGTAAGTTAAAAGTCCTATTTTGTTAAACGAAAGTCAGTCTGGCGTCAGACTGATAAGACTGATAAAGCAAGCAGTATTTTGTCGGTTTTGGAACTATCACTTCATGCATCATAAATTATCTAAAAATATCGGTTGAATTAAAGTTTTTATGGGGCAAAATTACTCAATTACGGATATCTATTTCGGCTTGCATTTATTTTGAATTTGATTCTATTCCAGGACTGTCATTGGACCCCTTTTCATTTCTGTAGAGCGCTTGGTATAATAATGAAATTTGATTGAAGGCAGCAGGTTTAGATGTTATGGACATAAAAAGATATATTACTAGGTTTGAGAAACATTGGAACTAGAAATCATGAATGAATTCATGTTCATAATTCTGCATGGTATTTATGCATTTGCTCTTTCATTCTTATATTGAAAGTTCTGCAATCCAGTTCTAAAGTCCGGTATGATTGTCCATTATTTTTCATTTTGGTGACGTGCCACATAAGAAATAATACATACATGTGCAGACTATCTCTCCTTACTGAAATTCATCACTGTATAGAAGAATGCATCCTTCTCACGGTCATCTTTCATTAGTAGCAATCAGAATATATTCATCCTATCATTCATTTATCTTTATTTCTTCCTGTGCCTGTTTTAAATGCAACATAATATAAAATATAAAAATACAATTGTACGTGATTAATGCTTTTATTCATGTTGCAGTAATCACGTGGTCCTAGCATCGCTTATTCGAGATCTCCAGCAACTCAACACAGAATTATCTTCACATCTTCAAGTAGTCACGTGTCAACCTCTGAAGCAATTCACACAGACTGGTTGTGATTCTCAATCCCCAAATTGGCGACAAAGTGATTCCTTCTCCTCGGGCGACCAATCCTCACGCTTGTTACTACCACCCAGAAATGCTCGCGCTGCACTACGTCAAATACTTAATTGCATAAGTTGTTGTTTTTCTTCGACCGAATGATTTGAACCTCCCAAATCTTTTGACTTATATCCCTCCTGGCTTATTCTTTGAAATGATAATTTAAATGACTTCTTATTGCTCGATGATTATAAATTAATGGCAAACAATGATATTTCTAATTCTAGATATTCATCTCCATGTAAGGTCAACGTGAATAGGTCGGACATTCATAATGACAGAAAACGGAAAAAATTTCTTCGACCAAGATATCTATTAAAACAATAAAGTGATCCAACGTTTCGCCTTAGCTTGAACACGGACAATTGTCCGTATTCAAGCTAAGGCGAAACGTTGGATCACTTTATTGTTTTACTAGATATTCATATTATCATTTCGACACTCTCATTTAGATGTTTTTCTGATCTAGATTTTTCAGACAATCTCATTGCAGATTTTAAGGTTTGAGGTCTCTTATTTGCGGACAAAAGTGGATAGCCTACTTTTCATCCTCATTTTCTCGAAAATCGATATTCTCAGTAATGAAGGATGAATGTCAATGTTTCAATCAAATATTATTGACGATTCAGGAGGAGCCAAACAAAATGAAATTTATAAAAATAGACTGCATTTATATTCCAATATAAGTCCAACTCTCGTTATCAGGATTGATAGTATTGTGACATAAGAAAGCCGGCTATCCTAATTTTGCTTGTATATTCACTTTAGCTATGTTTAATTAGTGTTTGTGAATGCGGCTTTACGGTCATGCGCAGGATCATAATCTACACATGAAGATGAAATTGATGTTTAAATAAAAATCTAAAAGTGCTTCATTTCCAAATCAAATGAACGAGAGATAATGACAGCTATTTTCAACCACTTATCTCACCAAGTAGAAAATCGTAATTTATCATAAGTTGAAAGAAGAAAAAAATGCACTCCCTGTGGTTTATCCGTAGAAGTATGTTAAAAGTATGTACAGGAGACAATATAGGAGACATTATACTTACACGGATAAACCAAAGGGAGAGCATTTTTTCTTTCTTTTTTCAACTAATGATGAACCACCTCCCGTTAAAAACTGTCAACTTCATAATTTGTCATTTTTGGCAATATTGAAATATCGCAATGAAGGTGCTACTTCTCCTTGACTATGCAGTAGTACGTACAGTGCGACCTTGACAGACAATGCAAATAGATATGATTGCATGAAGAGATGAAATGAAATTGGCGTTAATTACACCAATTTGGCTTTCATGGCACAGTTTGACCAATGATCGGAACGACGTTGCTGTTTTGTCTACATTTCCGGATGAAAAATTCAAAATTCAGTGGTCATAGCTCATATGAAGTCAGATGGAGGCAATCGGAAATAGTACTCTCTGCAGCGTCAATGTCTGAACCTAATGATTATTTAAAATCACGCCTCTAGGCCCTACATCTGTTGGACTTCTTAGCTTATGTGTATGTAGGCCTACATCATTTCACAAGTTGTCACCATTATCGACCGCTGACCCTTTCCTAATTTCCTTTTCCTAACACGAGGCGGCTACACTTTCCCGACGCTGTAAGACGGACTCGTTCGTAGTCCATCCGTTCAGTGGGTGAGACTCATGCAAAAGAGAACAATCTCAACACATAACATTTGCGAATACCATTGCAAGAATTTGCTATTGGTTACTCATGCAATTGATTTAGTCGGCGCTCTGCTCGATTTTATCAGGTACTGAGACTGCAACTGTCGTGAAACGTCTGTCTCGCTGTAGGCCTACATGTACATAAGGAGCGCACTTTTTCTTTCGGTCAACCTATGATGACTCACCTCAAGTCAAAAACCGTCATATTACACGTCACTATTTGAAAGAAATATGATAATGTTCTAATTGTATAATCCTAGACCAGTGGCGTAGCCACCCCCAAAATGAAATCTGAGCGGGGGACAATCTTTGTGTTTTATACGGGGTTTATATAACATCATTCTACGTCGAGTTATGAATTTGTTAATGTGAGAATCTGAAATCCTACAGTAGCGCAATTGGTTAATTTTCGCATGTCCCCTGTTGAGCAGCGATCACAAGAGATGCTCATTTCTGTGTTAGATAGTTGGTCAGGCGCCGATACTAGTTGTACTGTCACGGACGTCTCGATATGGCTTCTAGCCAGGACACGACACGATTTTGCGACACCCACAAGTAGAGACCATTCATGACTGGGTATATAAACGCCTGTTCTATTTCGCTTTTGCGACTCCCTATGAAATTTCATTTATGATGCTAATGCGTGTTTGCCTCTAAGCCATTGTTAGCTGGGGACATTTTTTATATGATTTCAAGCGATCGCATTCATAGTGTGACATTTAAGCATCACGTACCTACAAAGTGACAATTGATATGCTGGATATAAACTATTACATCATAGCAGCGCATTTTTCATGTCAGTAGTAGGCATTTTTCAACACGAAAAATCGACTGCGCAATGCAATGTGCTGCGCCAATTTATTCTTTTAACCCTCACATGCATGAGATTACTCCCCGGGACCCAACTGCTCTTTAATTGCTTGAAAATATTTTTGTATGGATATAAGTGGTATTTCGTGTATTCCTTCATTTGTCATCTATAAATGTGTAGCACGTCGATTTTAAGTTTATCTTTCTTACATCACACAACAGATAAAAATTCATGGATTTGAGTAGGTTTCTATGAAATTACAATTTTTCTGATTTCGTTTATTTAGAACATGGTGTATATGGAACATTGGACGCAGACTTTGACAGATGTTCAACATCCAATGGCGATCTGTGACGATGAAGACGAACGCAGTAATGATGAAACACCGCCTACTTCCCAGAAATAGTCCAGGAAGGGATGCCATAATTATACAAAAGACAAAAAAGCCTAAAGAACGTAATGATCGATGCAAAATAATCGTGTGCGCCGAGCTTTCATTCAAGGAAGAAGTATTCATTTTCAATGCAGACTGTATGATGCAAGGCATTTCTGATTAGGTATGAACTGAATAGGCTATATTAAACACTGTAAACTGTAAACAGCCACTTATCGGACAATTTATGAGCCACATCAGTATTTTGGCACTTACTGCGTATTATCAGACAAATTTCCTGCTTGTCAGACAATTTTTGTCTCATCGCGCGAACTAATTTACATTATTGCGTTTACTGTCTATCATACTACTTATGACTAATATATACAGTTTTATTAAAATTGGATGGTATCCTTGATAATTTTCAATTATAGAATATACAATGTTGTAAATAAGTTGGGTTCTTTGTATACACCTTGAGGCATGGCAATAACAGGTCTGGATATTTGACGTATTGATGCCATCTTTTAATCTTTTATATTATACTATATTATTTATATACTACCCTAAAGTTGCCATTGACACAGCGAACTTGTAAAGTACCAGAGTTGTTCATAATGCGAGTGTGAATGAATGGAGCAGAGTTAGAACCTATGTGATTAGAAGTGATAGTTGGCATTAGCTGATGTTGAATGGTTTGATCATATTTAAACACTTTGAGCTTGAGAGACAATACTTTTAGAAAAGCAGACAGAAGTGTCTGATATTTTAGCGATATTTTGCGATATTTTGGTTCATCTGCTCTGAACAGCCACTTTTGGTTGTTCATTGTCTCATGTTGTCTGTTGCAATTGCCTGATCATTATGGCTGATAAATTGTTTGATTTTTGGCTGTCTACATTTTACAGTGAACGGTTCTCCTAAATGTACAACATGACACCACATTTTCTGATATACAAAATCCACATTTCCCCTTTTTCTTCCATATCAATGACTAGCAACCCGAATCGGCTGCTGTAAGGGGCCAGAAGGGATTCAATTGTTGCCAGCGGTGGTGGATTGTTGAACTGTGCTCGAAAATCCATGTCCATCACTCTTTCATTAATTGAAATCAGATTATAATGTTCAATTGCGTCGATACGCTTACGCTCATTATGGAATTGAAGCTGTCAAAAATTTTGAAAAAAATGGAATCTTGAAATTTTTCACGCAAATTTTGAATTTATTTGATTAAATAGAAGCTATTGAAATGTAAACACACATTTTATGATTAATTAATCTCTCTTTATACAGAAATAAAATTATATGCAGAGAGCGGTCTAAATCTGTCGCTCCTTAGAGCACAATCTTGCTCAAAATGCCCAAGTCCGATCTGTAAGGTTGAGAAGGATTTCATCAAACTTATATATTTTGATACAAAAACGTGGAAAGTCAAGGAAAAGACGAAAGTATATACCCCACGTTTGAGCAGTGGTTTGAGCATCTGTCACAATTAGCCGGAAGTTTCAAAATGGGAACTATGGGAACTACGGAGGTCTGATGCAGTATTCTTTAAAAGGATCGGTAAGTCCCACACTTGAAAAATCAGGAGAGATCACATCTTTGAAAAAATTAGGATTGGTAGGATTATAGGTTCAAACAAATGGAATTATTTTTGCATCATTGTCTTGAACCTCAGCTGAGTTAGTAAAGGAATTTGCTTTAGAGATTACAACTTCAAACATGCTTTCAGGATAACCCAAACTTTTCAGCCTATTATGCATTTCCGTTAACCTCCTTTCTTTAGTTCCTTCATTTGAGACAATCTTGCAGATTCGGTTCGATAACGCGCATGGAATATTGCGTTTTACATGTGTCGGATGACATGAATCAAACGGCACATACGCATGACTATATTCATGCATATATTGCGAATATCGCAATATTCCATACGAGTTATCGAACCGAATCTGTAGGATTGTCTCAAATGAAAGAACTACAGAAATGAAAAACCGCATCAGACCTTCCTTCGTATCGACAGCCTTCTTCCATGTTGCAAGTGCTATCGAAAAATAATCGAACAGTTTTAACGGGTGTAGCAGTGTCGTCAATCAAGGTGCCTATGTTGCGACCATTTAATAACAGGCAAAGCATTTAATCACAAATTTGGAAATGAAGAACGAACTTTTAATATCAAACACAACCCGACTTGCAACTCGAAAGACGTCATCTATGTCGTGGTATGCAGGGGTTGCCGTGCTCTTTACGTTGGTCAAGCGGGAGACACTGCGGGCACGGACCAGAGATCATCGGCAACAGGCAAAGGATGAGAACTATTGTGTTTTGCATGTTAGTCAACATCTTCATGTGTGTTCCAAAAATTATGACACATCTTTTATGATAGTTCCCCATTTTGAAACTTCCAGCTAATTGTGACAGATGCTACAGAGAGGAGAGTAAGGATATATACATCTTGAAACCGCTGCTCAATCGTGGGGCTTATACTTTCGTCTTTTCCTTGACTTTCCTCGTGTTTGGATTTATCCATATCATTTGCCATTTTTGTTTCACTTTTTTATGTATATATATGCATTACAAGCCGCGTATAGTCAGCGCTTAGTAATAGATATCATTTTTCTAAGCCTATTTCAGTCTTAGTTTAAAAGTATTTTATAAAGCAATGCTATCAGAAGAAGAATTTCAGTTATAATTTATTATTGAATTTATCGTTTTTGTATAGATTGGTGCAAATCGCTCGCGCAAACATGGCTGTCATACTGTTGAAAACGTTCATGTGCTTAAAATTGATATGTTAACAAATTTTCAATCAATGCAACTCAATGCTTGTTTAGATTGAGTGGAATTCTGTGTCGAGTATCTGTCTATTTTACTTGAATTTGGTGAGTGTCATCAATGCTTGCCATCAACCTCCAAATTGCAACTGATGTATTTGCTTTGATATTAATCCACTTATTGACATTACTGAAAGTAAAGTGTACGCCATTCGAACACCGATTATTTGAATCGCAAATTTGTGTTTTGGATAGAACGCACCGCAGTTTCAGTTAGCAATGTTGTTGAGATATCACTGTTATATAACGCAACGATTTGTCTGATGCGATTGACTTAGTCTACCCTTCTTTACTGACAAACCATTTTTATCAGTTTTATGCTTGCACTTGACGGAGGCTTCGACCGGAAGTTTATGTTGTTCTATAGTTTTATACCAGTTCCACACAAATGTATCTTTCCTTAGAACACTGGATACTGATCCTGAGATCCTGCTACGAAACCGTGCCAGAGTTTGGTAGAGAGGTACTGCATGTCTTATAAGGACATACGGGCTACAATTACAGATGTAAATCATTGATGCTTTGGTAGCTGATATGGGAATCCGTTGTCCGGTGCGATATTAGCGATTTTGTTAATTTCAATTTCTCAGTTTTAGTGCGTTCGGTTTACACGGTGTAGAGCGCTTTGCTCTGACGACTGCATAGTGCGTAGTCAGCATGCTTTTTCTTAGAGATCGGGGATATTCAATGACATATTTTCTACTGTCAATGATATTTGAAATGCTTGCTTGCATTTATTAATTTCTGTCTATCTTTTTCATATTCACACAATTTAGTGCAGATTGATTTATGATCTCTCTTGAGATTTGACTTGTTCATAGCGATAAATCATGATTCACCTAGCATAGTAGACAACTCTATATTTTGTTGCCATGAGCCATCATGATTAGAATCAAAATTTTTATCATTATATCGGGATTGTCAAAAAGATGTGCTCACTCAAAGCATTCTTTTTGGCGTTATTTTGAATGCTTCTTTAATGTTTAAAACGACGATTACTGACAAGTTGTACAAGGCTCACCTATGTTACATAATCAGGGACGAGGGCACGACCTTAGGGCAGGTGTGTTACATCGATCTAATGTAGTGATTGCCAACCTTTTAATGTCTCAGTACCACTTGAAATCCTACACGTTCGCCGCGCACCACAGTCTTAAAGAAATTCTTTTGATGCTAGGAAGATATAATTCTTTTTTTCAAAGAAATTTATTTTTTCGAGAAAGACAAATAGCAGTAATTCTATAAGTTGAGGATGCTTCTTCCGAAGCTTCCGAGGTTGTGTATAGTTTGTTTAGAAAGGTAGCCATATGATTTGTGAATACTTTTGGTTTGCCAAAATTGAATGTAAATTTCTATTACATACGTGATTTTGGATGCTGAGCTTGAAGCATAATCTAAAATACATGGTTTTATTTTGTCGATTTGGACCTGTCAGTCGCTCAATAGATGTCATTGCATCGCCTGTCGCATTGATATCTAAACAACATAACACAAAGTTGATGTGACAAGATGAAATCTATGCACAAGACAGATCTTCGTCTTTTGAGACTATGAAAAGTGATAAATTGTATCGAATTTTGTCGTCGATCTAATTTTCTCAAGCTGACCAACATTCTTCCTAATACATTTGGTCTGTGACATCTGGCGTACAATCTGATGAGCCCTCACTTACCACTAGTGGTACGTGTACCATAGGTTGGGAACCTCTGATCTAAAGGAAGGTACTTTTGGGGTATTCTATCACATCCTTGCACCCCAATATCCAATGTTTCACGTTTTGAGTCTATTAGGCCTTTTATAATCCCACCGAAAGACCTGCTAATTAAACTTTGGATTGATAACTATTCCATGATCATCGGACGACAATTATTACCGGCCTGCATGAGTGGGTAAATTAAATGAGTAAAAAACACTTTGCTGTCAATTCTAGCCTAAGCCTTTCATATAAATAAACTAAATTCTGTAAATTTACTGCACGACATGAATGTATGTGACACCCTTTTACTGCCAACACAAATAAAAGGTCCAATTCAATTGAAATAGATCTTATGTTAAGCGACATCTTCTCTTTTTCCTTAAGAACGACTTGAAATTTCCGATGGCTAATGCGGGAGAACTTCCATTGTATTGCTTTTCCAGTATATACTGATATATAAACCGTCTTAACAATTTCAGCTATAAAACTTGCGTTAAAACATTTGTAACTTCAAGCAATGACAGGTTTTGACTGAATTGTAATGGAATCAGGAAAAACGACATAAATTTAAAAATTTCCAACTCTTAAATATTGCTTGAGTGCATGCATAGAAAAACCTGCAACACAATCCAAATATATCAAAAAAAGCTTGCAATATTGTGTCTTGTCAAACACATTCCGAAAAGTATTCATAAAAGATAATTTGCAATATCACGTCCGCGTATCACTTGTAACTATTGCAAAAAGTAGGCTGTTCAGACGAAATAATTTGCTCGCTACATCAAACTATCTCAACAATTTCCTAATGCACGTAAAAGCAACTGTATGTACACCATCATAACTTTAGCTCCGGGACGGCAAACTGACCTCAACACGCTTCAACTGCAGGTCAGTGGTGGGCGCAGTTAATCGATTCCACTCGAATAATCGTGCGACGGAATCAATCGCGCGATTTTTTTACAATGTGACTGCTTTGTTGCAATGAAATTCGTCTGATGACGAAAAATAAAGCTGCTTCCCTATGCACTCCCTCAACGCTTGAGAAAATTGCACTTAATGAAAAGCTGACACCTACGCAGACAAACCTATGTCCGGGTGCTCCTGAGATCATGTATGGCTGGAACAAGACAAGAACTATCATGTCAGGCGACGTGATTTTCATTCCCACTGCACAGTAAATCTGTATGGGAATCTTGCGGGTATTCCCACGTCCCGCGGAAATGCATCATTTTGTACAGTAGCATTGAACATGTTCGCAGGCCTGCACGATTTACACGAATCATGTTTCCAAGTTTAAAATTGACATCACATCTCATTATTTCATATTATATCTCCGTATTGAAAGCATGTGAATTTTAGATATCATTGCCTGATTTACTTTTCATATACACACTATGAACTTAACCATTGACTATTACATTCTCACATAGCGTGCACTAGAAGTGCACAAGAGTCTGCACTCAGATTTGCTAATATTTTATAAGCGTAAATGATAATGGCTAGAACGAATTTATATATAATTATGCTCATTACAAGCTTCATGGAGGAAACGGTAAATGCTTGCAGCTTTGTAGAACATGGTCGATGAAGACCAAAGGAATAAAAATTAAGTAATAAGGATACATGTAATCAGCAGATGCTTCATAGTATTTGATGTGGAGCTCCATAGTAGGTCTATATTAAATTTTATAGATCTCCTTAATTCCTAGTAATATGTTCTCAAAGCTTTTTTATTTTTTACTTGCGACTTCTTATTTGCTCTGATTGACATTTCTGTATTCCCAAACATTTATGGGTAGAGTATCAAATTAATTGACAAGTTAGGAAAAAGTGTATTGTCGCATTAAGGTCTTGTAAATCTTATTATTCAAATTTTGCGCCGGTTCAAAATGAATATGCGTGTTATATGAGGGTGACGAATTAGGTACCTGCTTTCAAGTGCTGTGGGCTAGCGGTCTTCAGAGTGAGTCAAAAACTTCCGCCTCGCATCTGCCTGCATATTCGTGACCCATAAAGGCACGAAGTCATGCTAGCGAGCTGAGACTGGAACATACACTTAATGGTGTAGATTGTCACTAAGTTAGGTTTAGTAGCCCATAGCGAGAGCAGTGATATCTCCTGGGCGGACAGACTCGAACCCTTGACCCTGTGTGCGCCTAATGCCACCTAAATTAGGTTGAATGCTGCAGAGACATGGGATTTGTGGATTTTGTATGTGACAATAAATGGTTGAATTTTGCTCAATTAATCAATTAGAAGAATCAACAGGGAGCATTTTGTCTGTTGATATTCAAATTGAATTTTAACTGTGTAAAGTCAATTATCTGCAGAAAGTCAGTTTTATAAGCGAGTTTTTGCTCATTTTTTAAAACTCATGCAAATAAGAAGCATCTAAGTTTCATCATTCATTTGATCATTCTGCAATAACTTCGCAACTAACCGGTTTCGTAATGGAAAACCAAAGTTCACACCGGAGAATTGCCTCTTAAGTCGTATTTCAAACATTATTAGAAGAATGTATAACACCAAGTGCAAGTAATCCCATTTTACGATAATCAAACCTGATGATCAAGTCATTCAACACGTTTGGTGAAATTATGGTAAGCTGCAATTATTGTATTGTTTACAAATAGTATTTCCTCTATAACAAATGCAACGCCCGGTGAAAAACACGGTGAGTAATCTGTAGTCATTGACTTTTGACAAGTTACAGAGAATGACGGAAGATTTCAATTAATGATCAAACAACAGTCATGCCATCTGTAAATTGCATAACACATCGGATTTTAAGTTTCACGATTGAGGTTCTGGAGGATTAAAGACGCAACGACGAATGAGCTGCTTGTTCACTTGTTTCCTATTCAAAAATTAGGATAATATTTGGCTCAGCTGCATTGGCGATACCGCAATCATCTTGACTAATTCAAATCTGTTTTAAAGGAATTATCATTTGACCCTACAAATGTACTTAAAACGTCATCAAGCCTTCAGAATACCAAGAGTGATTCTTTCAAACAACTATCTGATCCTTGTGGCCCGCTATCCCAACTTGGTTGCCCACCACTGACCTGAACGAAGCAATCAATCCCTTAAGACGGGGGATTAGCTGATAATAGCGAGGTGTGAGGAGTGAGTATTATTACAGGGTCATCATCAAATATTGATTGTAATCACTGACGAAGACTGCTGGAGCATTCCTCAATGACTCAGAAAATAATGGTTTTAGCTATAGAATTTGTGGTTTGCATGCAAGAAGTTTGGTGCGGGATCTAACAATGTTTTTTTATTTATTCATTCAATTATTCATCCATTAGAATATCAGGCAAGAAAATATGTGCTCTTACCTTAGTACTCATCTATCAGTACTCAGTAAATAGAGTCTCATAACTGTAGAAAAAGCCTACGACAATATGCAAGAATTATCGAGCCAGGCAAATGTAAATTTGATTTGCATGTAGTTTTTTAACATTTTAACCTACCACATGTCGTAAGTAGCCTCCTGAACATGTGTCTGGTGTGGTGCACTGTTGTGCACTTATTGTTATCAATCATCTTCTTTTGAACTATACAATTCTACATTGATATATGGCATTATACTAAGTCACAGTTTTATTAGAATTGAGCGAAGAAACATTGTATTCATAACAAATTCACGGCAGAAATACAAATTACCACTACGTTCCATTATTCGCTCTTAAAACATAATGGAGTCGACAACATCAGCCTTAAGTTGAGATCGGAAGTCATTGATAAAAAACCTCACGACCCGAGAACAAGTGATGGTCTAGTTATGGGCCGGAGTCGCAGCGATCGGATGAATCATACCAAGATTATATGACTCCTGGAATCCGACTCTGCATCACTGGACCAGACACAAGGAAATAACATGTGTGTATCATTTGAGCCACTAACCTTTCATTTGGCACCATCTATGTCTCGCCAATGAATAGAAACGATAGCTCCACTTTGAATGACGGCATGAATTCATAGTCACAATCAAAGTGATTGGAAATGCACAGTCATGTAATCTACATGTTCAGCTACAATACATGTGTATTCTCGTATTTATGCATATATTCTTCGCCGTAAGAAATCATTGCACGGTGCAATGAAGCTGCCATTGCAAATGCAAATATTTACTTTCTTATGTAATAGCTCATATGATCACTGATCCAGATCTAATACTAAACGTAGTACATTAACTTCAATTATGTAACAGATCTGATATTGATGCTTTGCTGCCAACAGCACTCAATTTTGAAGCTACTAAGTCATTTGTGAACTTTTACAGTACTTTGCCTAATTGATCAAACTACAATAACAAGTAACAACACTATGAACAGCACTGACTGCAGAATTTCTCGCGTTTGGATTAATATTGCATGATTATAGAAAGATGTCTGTTACTATAAAATGTCTAGAAATCATGCTAAAATGATTCGTAAAATGTCCGGTCCGGGAGTCGCTTAATTCTAAGTCAGTAATGGCAATTAGTAAATTCACGATTAAACATTTCTGCTTTTTTTCTTAACTTTTCAATACCGTGGCTTGGTGTGTCTGAAATCTTGCGACATTGCAGGCGTAAACATTGCAGAAACGTCTTACGAATCTTTTATCACTAATCAAGGAAATAGAAAAAATTAGATCAACTGTGATGAAGAAATACCTCAAGGACGCTCAATGAAGGAATCACTTGGCGAGCTAAGGCGCCATAAAACCTTTCACCCCTGCTGCGCCGTGGGAGACAACAACGTTTGGATGTCAGGCTGCTACAGGATTGGCGCCTCGAACGAAAAAGGCTAGTCCGCGCCTTGGGGCAAATCAAAGGCTAAGGGAGAAACCCCTAACAGAAAACCTCCAACAGGTCAGCCAGGGCAGCGCTGTATAGGAGTATTCTGACCCATTTGTTTATGGATTCATGCAAGTAAAGGATAAATCGGTGGAGGCTACCGCGTCCGGGGCAACCGACGCGCCGAAAAACCGGGCATCGGCGAAAAATATGCGAAGACCCGAAGAAAGAAAACTGATTAGGATGGCGACTTTGAATGTGGGAACGTTGTCGGGAAGGAGTGCTGAAGTAGTGGATTTTATGAAGAGGAGAAGGTGTAAGATTTTGTGTGTACAGGAAACGAAGTGGAAGTCGGATAGAGCAAGGATGCTTGAAGATGGGTTCAAACTGATTCATGCAGGAGGGGATGGAAAGTCTGATGAGGTGGGTGTGATTTCTGGAGAAGGATCTTGTTGAGAAAGTGTGGCGTACGGAGAGGTGGAAAGGTAGGATCTTGATGGCTTGGCTAACGATCGGTTCGAAGAAAATTTGTGTGATGTCCGTCTATGCCCCACAAGTAGGACGGAACCATAGAGAGAAAAACGAATTCAGAGAAAAGGTTGAGGAAATGATACATTTAGTGGGTGAGGATGAAATATTTTGTTTAGCAGGTGATTTCAATGCGCATATCGGGCAACGGATGCAAGGGGAAGAGAGGAGTGTTGGTCAATTCGGATGGGGAGAGAGAAATGCGGAGGGCAGAGAGTGGGTGCAGCTGGTCGAAAGAAATGGGTTGGCCATAGTTCAGACGTTCTTCCAGAAAAGAGAATCGCACAAGATCACATACAGAAGTGGGGAGCACAGGACCGAAATCGATTGGATTGTAATGAAACAGAACCAGAAGTGGAGGATGAAGGACTGCAAAGTGCTAGCCGGTGAACACGTGACAACTCAGCACAAGCGACAGGTTTGGACGCTACGGTATACTGAGAGGCAAGAAAAGAAACGAATGGGAAGGAAAATCATCAGGTGGTGGAGATGCAAGAGCGAAAAGTTAGAAGAATACGAAAGTGAGATCAATGATGACTTCTGTAAACTGAGCGAAACCCCTGGTGGAATCGAAGAGGAGTGGGATCTGTTCATCGGAGCAGCAGAGAAGGTGGTCGGCAAGACAAATGGAAAGAATGGAGGCCGTCGAAAACAGCAATGGTGGTGGAATGAAGAAGTCAGAAAGGTGACGAAAGAGAAAAGAACAGCCTGGAAGGAGGTAGAAAGCGTGAGTGATGACAAAGCGAAGAATGAGGTTTTAACACGAAAGTATAGGGAAATCAAGAATAAAACAAAGAAGGTAGTGGCACAGGCAAAAGAAGAGGCAGAGCGAGGGCTGTATGAAGCAATAGAGAATGATAGAGGAAGAAAACAAATTTACCGACTCGCAAAAGCAACGGAGCAAGAAGAGAAGGATGTGGTGGCCGTCCAGGATGTAAGAAACAAAGACGGAGTGATTGTTTCGTGTCCGCAGCAGATCACGAAGGTGTGGAAAGAGTATTTTCAAGAGTTGCTGAACAACGAAGGGCGCAGCGAAGTTGAACTCCCTTGTAGTGTGAGATCAAAGACGGTAGAGAAGAAAATCAAGACAGAAGAAATCGAGACCTCATTGAGAAAGATGAAGACAGGAAAAGCAACTGGCAAGGATGAAATAACGACCGAAATGTTGAGGGCAGCGGGGAAAACAGGTATTGAATGGCTAGCTAGACTTTTTCGGTTGTGCTATGAAAAAGGGGAAATCCCAGAGGACTGGAGGCTGGGTTTGATTGTCCCCATTTGGAAAGGAAAAGGAAGTCGACAGGACCCTGAGAAATACAGAGGATTCATTATTCTAAGTCAAGTGATGAAATTATTGGATCGCATAATCGACGGAAGGCTGAGATCACAAGTGGAACACGAAATTGAAGAGGAGCAGCAAGGTTTCAGAAAAGGTAGAAGTACATCGGATGGTATGTCTGTGGTGAGACAGAAGATGGAGAAGACGATTGAAAGAGAAGAAAACATAGCGATAGGATTCGTAGATTTAGAGAAAGCTTATGACAGCGTCCCTAGACCCCTAGTGGTGGCAACCCTGAGATGGTTAAATGCTGGAGAGAAAGAGGTGATACTTATCGAAAAGATGTACGAAAGAACCAGAGCGGCAGTGATAGTTGGAGAGAACATCAGCGAAGATTTCCAAATAAAAACAGGGCTCAGACAAGGAAGTGCTTTAAGTCCATTTTTGTTCATTCTGATTATGGAATTGTTCAAGGAAAAGCGAAGAACATGATGCAATGAACAAGATAATGTATGCTGACGATCTAGTTGTGATAAAGAAAGACGAGGTGGAGCTACAAGATCAACTGGAAAAGTGGGCGCAGAATTTCCAAAGGCATGGGCTGCGCATCAATTTGGATAAGACGGAAGTAATGTGGGTCGGAAAGGAGCCAAAAGACATAAGTGTTGAGGTACAAGGAATTCAGCTAAAGCAGACAAAGGGTTTCAAGTACTTGGGAGGTGTGGTGGTGGAAGATGGGCGGAGCGAAATGGAAGTGAATAGGAGAATTAGAGCAGGGGTCGGAGCCTATCAGAAAGTGGCAGGAGTGTTGGGAGACAGAAGGATCAGCAAAGATATCAGACGGAAAGTGTTAGAGGTGCGTGTAATTCCAGCAGTCACATATGGTCTGGAAACAATGGCGCTCATCAAAGATCAGCAAGATAGACTGCAAGTGTGCGAGAACAATTGGCTGAGGAGGTTGTGTGGAGTGAAGTTGGTTGACAGAAGAAAACTTGCAGAAATGAGACTCGAAGTCGGAGACTATCTTGGGCCGGACATGTGGCAAGAATGAATGAGCAGAGGCTACCCAGGCGAATGGAGCAAGAAATGAGTGTGCGAAGAAGATGAAGACCGAGAATTCGTTGGAGTGACTGTGTCAAAAGAGATTTCCAGAAGGCGGAGGAAGATTGGAGAAGTTGGAGAAGCGACGCAGAAGACAGAGTCGTATGGCGGAGAACTGTGCACAATGTGGTTGAAGTATGGAGCGGCTGACATTTTACTTGACTGTGTTTCCTGATATCGTTTCATGTGGTGTTACCCTGATGGTTTGTGGACAGTAGCTAGTTTGTGTTTCCATGAATTTTATGATGTATATGAACTGTCTCCTTTTTATCTTGTTTGTATGAATCCCCCCTACCCCATTTATATGGGAGAAAGGGGTTGTTAAAATAAAAACTGTGATGAAGTAACCCTACTGCAATTTGTGCTATGAATTCGAACTATCTACTAACACTCGTATTTCTCAATTTTGATTCTTTTCAGCCATATTTTATCGAACATGGCTGTACGCAGCTGCCGTTTCTTCTATCAATCTGGTAGTAGACATGATGATACATCAAGTAAATGAAACTTTTAGACCAATAACGCCGACGAAATATCTGCAAGTCTACACATCTGCTGTGCACGCTATATTAGAGTACAATTGGTACCGGGTTAAGTTGATGGTGTGCATATGTAAATTATGTAATAAATGTTTTATCAATAGGCCTAAATTCAAATGCTTTCAAAGGTGGAGATATGTTATCATAGGGACCTATTTATACTTGCAACATTCATGATTCGTTAAATCGTGTAGTAAATACACTACACGTGCATGTTCAATGCCATTGTGTAAAATAACTCTTTCTTACGGTGTGTGGGATTCCCACAGGAGTCCCATAGAGATCTAGATTGGCATGGGAGAGAAAAATCGCGCTACACGGCAGCTTTTGTCGCATCCTGGCCAAGATTATCTTAGGTGCTAGCACCCGCGATGGTAAGCAGGCATATATACTGTACGTGTGTGTCAAATTTTTATTCATTGCAGCTATTTCAGACGTTGGACGGGTAAATGGGAAAATAGCCATATTTTTTCTCATCACTCCAATTTCATAGAAAAGTCCCTTTGAAAAAAGAAATCGCGTGATCGATTCCTGGGCACGAGTAATCGAGCGGAGATAAACTGTGCCCACTACTGCTCCTGTAACTTTCTATTCCGTGAAATTTGATTTTGTCATTTAGATTTGCTTAATTTATGAGCTTCTGCATCTGCTTATGGCAAGTGAACTTTGTGAGTCATCTATCAGAAGTCAGACTGCATTCCTTCTACAGGCCCTCACACTGAGAGCTGGAATTATTAAAGACATATTCCTTTAAAAGGACGTTATCTCACGATAGTTAATGCCACTCCTTCGCTCCTGATTACAGTTTGAAGAGCTCATTTCTCGTACTCTTGCCAATTGACATTGACAAAAACTTTTGAATTTATATTTCGAAGTCAACAGTTACGTCACTGCTTCATAGCACCTGGCTGACTCGACCTAAATCCTTTCACCTATGGTTTATTGTTTCAATCAAACACATTAGTGGACGGTTCAGCCAATCATCAATGGAATTACTTGACAATGAAGCTAGTATCAATTTATAACTCATTTAGAATCCGGGCACCGTTAAATGGTGTTGATGGTTACTTCGCAGTTTGGATTCTAATGCTTGAAAATAACCATTGATATTATTTGAAATCACCCTTTGTCATTGGAACAATGTCAAGCAATATCACCGTGAGACCACCGGGTATCAGGTCTGACACGGATGATCAAAGCTTCTGCCACGAGAAAATTTGGTACATCTTCTTGGCGGCTAGTGGAGGCAGTTATGTGTTTGGTCTTCTTTTAATTCTCAACTATAAACTTTTCCGTCATCTCAATCAACATGAGTTGGAAAACACAAACCAGGAGAAACGTGTTGGAAGTATTATGTCCAAAGTCTATCGTACTTGTGAATCACTGGCCGCTGGTCAGTCCGTGATTGGAAAAATATTCGTAAGTTGTTAGTGTTTTGTGACAATAGCTCTAATGTCATATTAACACGTTCGTTACTTGAAAAATCTTCTTTAGAAACATGGGATTAACTTAATTCTTGCAGTTAGTTTGAAATTAGTGAACGGAAAATTACATTACTTGCCATCTCTTTAGGACTGCCGCGCAGCTCAATCTTTGAGGTTCTTACGCAACATTGTGGGTCATGAGCATATTCTCCATGATTTTCACCCAGTTTTGTCTCATGCTGACAGGTTCATTCTAGCCAAAAGAGGAACAGATGAACGTAGTCAATCATTTCTTTAAATTGCAATTTCAGTTTTCAACTCTGTGTATAAAAGGTAACTTTAGCTTGTACTGATCGATTCACATTATATTTTCAATTAACACTTATTATTATTATCTGCTTAGGCTGTTGCATCACCCTTGCAAGCTAGACAATTCAAGGTATTGTGTTGAGGAGTGTCGTAACACAAGTGATTGCTTTTTGCACACGTGCATTCAGTTTCATAAACTTATAACTGGAGGCACCTGTAAGAGTGTTTGTTCCCTACTTTCCTGAATAATGTCTCTAAGATAGCATTACCAACTCGCATTACCAAAAATAATCAAAATGCCACATTTAAGTTTTTCAACCTTCAACAAGGCACAGTGATGAGTTGACACATCAAAAGCAAATTCAAAAATTTTGATAAGGAACTAAAAAATAAATACATAAATCTGAATTTGATTTATGCTGATAAGCATTGATGTTTAGTTGAAAGAATCAAGAAAATGAAAGTTTATGAATTGCAAACTGATAAAAGATAATTTCAATCATTTATTGATTTTCTTTATAATGATTGATAAAAAAACAGTGCTCAGTGATTCTTTGCTGGAAATAATCAGGCTTGCCGGTGAAGGAAAGTTTTGTTCCTTTCCCATCTCATTTGCACAGAGAATGTACAAGTAAGAAGTTTACAAGTACAAGCAAGGTGTATATTCATAAGAGATTAAAAATCATGCAGTTAATCCTACGTAGATGCATACAATTTATATGCAAGCGAAAGTTAATTATTTACAAAATTGAGCATGCGTGCAGAATAAATATGCTTTGTTTTCTCTCAGTTCAGCAATGATGCCAACACAATTGACCTCTGAATATCAGTCGCTCAAGAATTATGAAATGGATGGTTTCCTCACATTTCCTAAAATAATTGACGTTAGACGACTTGCAAACAGACCTGATGCTCTTAAAATCGGCATACTGACATCGAGATCCGAGAATCAAAGTGTGTGCTCTGTTTGTAAGCGTTTTAGCATCAACATGGGCTTTGCAAACTGCACACTGTAAAATTAACACGAAATGTCTTCCTAATGAAAATACAAAGGCTGAGATGTATGCGGATATAATAGTAATTAATTCATTGTGTTATATTGTTTACAATCTCACCTCATGTAAGTGAAGAACTTTAATAATCTTGATGTCTGAAGAAGTTCTTTAATGAAATCAGAAATTATGATTTTTTGGATTGGACGCCACTGAGATTCATCTGTTGAATGACAAACTACATTTCATCCATAGAGCAATTAATACTTCTTGTCAAATATAAAAAGCTTAAACTTTTCAAAAAATGATTTTCAAGTTTTTACTCAACACAGAGAAAATGAATTGAGAAGACAAGAGCGTCATTGCACTCATGACCTGCGCATCGTGCAAGATGGATTGTTTTATGGCACGAATTATCGTCGTTTCATCGCTACCATGCCCGTGATATTTGGCCTCGCCAGTCATTACGTTGATGTATACATAAATATGCAGTTACATAAATGAATGGAGTATCCTATGTATTTTCCAAGTGTGTCTGTCTAATACATCACGTAGTAAATTAATTATGTAAAACACATTTGGGATTAATACAGGGCATAAAATTTGCAATTGAATGCGTAAGAATATCATAGATGGTCTATTGATAAATTAGCGCATTTCTTCGTCGTAATTAAGGTTAGAATAGCTGGTGTCGCTGTCGTCCAGAAATATAACGACACCGTGTTCAGGGTTGAGTGCACTTCAAATAGGCATAAATGCTTTCAGGAGGACTCAAAATTTGCCGGAATTCACGGAATTTTGGTTATTCCGGAGAAATAAGTTTCTGATGGCGACATGTACAGCTATCAACTTATTTATTAATTGAGAAATAATGTTGCCAATATCAGGGATGCAAGTAGCAGGTGTCGCTTTTTCTAAGTCAGACATTTTTGTATTGTCTTACGATGATGGTCAAATATTATTATTGTTCATAAGTTTATCTCTTAACTTTTGATTTATAAACGTAAAATTTTGGTACTTTCATACGGCCTAGAATGTAGGTGCTTGTTTTAGGAAATATTTTTATTGTTGTCTTTTCCTGATATTTATAAAATTGGATATAAAACGAATTATGAAGCAAAATGGTTTATACTGCATGTTGCTCAAGATATGCTTCTGGTTCCACTTCTTGCAAATTTTGTGTCACGAGTTCGTCGTTGCTGCCGAAATCATATTTTCTTTCCATTTGATTTCTTCACTTTCATATTCCTCCTCATCATCAATGCTTACCGCTAAAAAATCAAATGTCATGTCACAAAATCGAAAATATATTCATATAACCCGCTCTCGAATATGTATGAGGAAAATAATCCGATTACGAAAGGATGTAATCCGCGGGATGTATTCGAGTAAAAAACAGTATGCACTACAGAAATCTACATGTTTTGTGAATGTATAGACAACGAGGACCATTCAAAGTTCATTTTATGGTGCTCAATGTTCATTTTTCTTGCTACATATTTTCCGACATTTTCCTTTCGCCCAACTTCGAGCCCTGGCATACAGTCAAACAATTTAAGTTCCGAGCCAAACTGCTGCAAAATACATTAAATGCTCACTTGCATATTCCAATGTGCATGTTGGAATCATTGTCAGATGCTCATATTTTTGGTTACTTCATGGGTTAATGAAATGATATGTTTAAACTTGATTCTAGATTCGTGAGTTTTACGTGATTCCTTAGCGTTAAGTCATATGCATGAAACAGTGATATTGGCATATTTTTCCTTCCAGATATTGTCGTCTTTTCTACTCAGCATGGCATCTGTTGTCATCTACATTTATCTTACTTATGAGTAAGTGGCCTTATACTTTATCTGCAATAGATCTAAACAATAAAGAAAAATGCAACATTTGGCTTTCAACAATATTGGAGCTGCATATGTTTCTGAGGCAGTGTTATCAGAAGTAATCACTATAAATCAAGCAAAATAATGATCAATGACTACGATTGTAATTGGGTAATGAAACACAGTGAGACATATTGTTGATGTCAGAGGTAATAGATCCTTGAGGCCGATGGTGAGTTTTAAAAAATAATTTAATTATATATGTATAAATATATGCAAATATATACCTGTACAAATGAGTAAATAAAGATAATTATCATCAATTAGATTTATACATGTATTATTTATACATCTTTCATCAATATGCGAACAAGTATTGATCAGTGATGATGGTGAAACTTGACCCTCTCCTTCAAACGAACCTCTGACGCTTGAAGTAGTGCTACATTCCTTTTTTCCAGTGTTGACTTACCGATGTTCGATGTGACTGCAGAACAATACATGTTCAATAGTAGGAAACTGTTTGCATTTACAATTCAATCACTGAATTTTTGATGATGATGTGCGTAATATATTCCTTACACTTTTAAGTGCAGACCGTTCAAAACACCGATAATAGCGGCTACGCTTCACAGCGCAGCATCACATACAGAAATTTGATGACAATGTATTGAAAATCAATTAAGAACGGAACTATAGTGATTACCTTTCTTTTCGCACTTCTTCCTCTGTCAATGCTTTAAGGTAGTCAAAGTGTCAAAAGTACTATTTTGATATTATTTCTTGCTGTTGTGTGTCACTGCTTTTCAATGTATCCAGCTTGCACTGTTATTCAAATTCATTCAATCACTATTTTGCAACCAGATAACATCTATACAAGCATACCAGAAGAGATCATATGTACTTGATTACAGATTCTCTAACACAAAAGTCCCAAATCAACAGCATCAATTTAATTTCATTGATGGGAATTGCAATACACTGCGTATAGCCTTCACAAATTGCAATATTCTACCTAGAGAATGTGATTACTGCTTCTGAATTGAAAAGAAATAAATCAAATTGAAAGGGTGAAAACATCCCTAAATGGTCATCAACTTTTTTGAATATTGAAAAGATTAAATAAATTTCCGGACCTCCGGTTCGATTTCTTCTGTCTTATCATGTCTGCCAAGAATTGAATGCCGGTCGATAAAGGAACCGCAAAATAGGGAAGTAGCTCCCTGTTCGGTATTTTTATTTACAATGAAAAGCTAAATGAAGAACTAAGCTTCATGCACTATAACAAGCAATCCACATTGATCAAACTATCACTAAAATAGTATGCATCATGCAATCGAAATGTATCTTGAATAGAAAAAGTGAACAGGAAGGAAGTACTACAAGCAGTCCATGATTGCTGAAGGTCGAGGATAGGATCAACGGCATGCATTCAACTTTGGCTCAAAGTGAAGACAAAATTTGTTGATAGTTATCATTGAAATTCTACTTTCCTTTTAGGTTCCGTCAATTTAATCATTGCGTTAAACTGAAGAGTTATCCACTGATGATTGCGGACTTTTCATTCAATATGCTCTTTCTCATCCATTTCTTCATCAGGGTAAGTAAAGATCAACAACTTTCGATAATCGGCGTTTAATGAGACCATTTTGATGATCCATATGCATTTTCAGTCGCAAAAACATTCTATTCACAAGCTACATGTACATTTAAAAGATAAAAGAATGTCAACTTCTCATGCGTTGAGTGACAGCTTGCGATATTTAATCTGTCACTATCCTTCCTGCTTTATATTCTTTTGTACACTACATGCATAATATTTGCTTACTATTACTCCTCGTTTGTTATCTCCTCTTCCCCAGGTTTGAGGGTCGGAAACCCTAAATCCCACATGGGATACATAGTGCAGTATCATAGTACACAGTCACAGTACAGTGCATGGGGTACAATACATGTACAGTTATCCTATCATCGTACATGCGCATTTGCATCCTTCTGTTGGCATAGAGTTTAGCGCTGTTAAGCAAATTGAAACGAAAAGTGATAGAAACGTGACTTTTTCTTCATGTTATCGAAAAGCAGCATATCCGTAACTTTGCTAGTGTAGCACGCTGAATTTCCACCGATCGTCTCAAACTTGAACATGTCTACATGAAGTCTACATTTATGTGTTGTTCAACAAGTCACAAATGTAAACGTCAGCAAACCTGCATTGCGCTGGTCCAGCATGCCGGCGCATCAATCACATTATAATTTTAAGCTAGTCCATTATACAAGAAAGTGTGATATTTCTCCGTAGTTTCAACAGTGAAAAAAGGATTTACAGACAATTGTTCTACTAACTTTAAATCTTTTCCAATAGACTGATGCGAGTTGCCAATGCCGAAAAAGATTGCCGTGCTACTACATGCAAATGCATTCATGTGTATAGCTTGATTGCGTTCAATCTTTTTTTATTGTATGAAATTGAGTCTGACATGGATATTGTCCCTTGCGTGACGAACGTGAGCGATCAAGAATTTTTTTATTGTTTTCCTCAAATTCAGCTCAGTTAAAGATAACATTTAATATCTCCATGCTCTATGAATGAAGGAGGGACTTGGTACGGCGCTCCCAGATCTATTTTTATCTCCGTCTAAATTTTAGTGCCGTTAATATCTACGTGTTCTATACTAGCAAATCGAATTCTTTTGAATGTGTTCAAATCAAAGCGCTTTCTAAGTGGCCCTTTCTTTCTAAGATTTACTTTAGGTAATCGTCGGTGAATTAGGACATCTGAAGTAATTTAGGATGTTCATGCGTCATTGACACAGTTGCATGAATGTAATTCTGCCACATGTGGTCAATACGGCATGAACATAGACTCCATAAATCCAAATGTGAAATAATCCGTTCGCATACTACTTTTAATGATGTCACATCTGCAATTGCATATTTACGTCCAGAAGCTGAAATGTTTTAGTGATGTCGCTCTGCTACAATATAGCCTATAATACAATTTGTAGATACATATATTTAATCTGTAGACTTCGTACATTTGTAAATTAGAATTTGCATAATTGATCTCGTAATATATTTTCAAATCTCAATAATATTTTCAAAATTACAGGAATTCCAATTTTAAAATTTTATTTATATTGTCAATACCAACGAGTTGACTCAAACAGCTGTCACCATTAAACAAGGCATGTCCACCATGGAGAACACAATTTCATGAAATTTGAATCTTCTCTATAAAAAACACCGACGAATGCATACAGAAGCAAACAATCTTCTTAAAAAAAGGTGCATTCAAATTTTAAATTGCTATTTATAGTACCAACAAAAATACTATCAATGAATTAAGTCAGCAAATGCAGTGATGATCAATTCCGTCAGTACATAAAGCATTCGCCTTGTCATACATCGCTTTACGCTATCACTGCGCCGTAACCATTCAGTGCAACACATTTTCATCTCTCATTGATTTACGGCATCTGCAGTAGGCCTACTGAAATGAAATTCAGAACAATGCTTTGAAATTGTGAATCAGAGAAGCGACCGGTACTTTCTTTTCTATGTCTAATCAAACTGGACATGTACAACACAATGACCTATGAATATCAGACACACGGCAAAGCCAGGATAAATAAGCGCAAATAATAAGTACCTGTCGAAAAGTATCCTTGTGCTAGTGAGCGGGTTTTTCAAAGGCTGGTCATGCGACTCACACATGGCAGTGCTTCCTAGAATTTGTTTCTTGACGTCGAAATGAGCCATTTATTGACAAAATTTGAAAGAATCTCTTAACAATTTGATGGCAACATTTGTGCAGTTGTACGACACAGCCTAGTTGCGATTGTCAAAGCGTCAGTTGTGATGTCATATCGTGCCTACTTCAGAACGAGATGCTTAGAAGTTTGCTTAAACTTATATTTAGAGAAATTGTTGAATCACCTAGAGAAATCTACCATAAGTGTTGCGTGAAACCTCATTGCTGAAATATGTGTTGCGGTAAATTATATTTTGGTGGCATATTCCGCAATGAATGTTCTATTTTAATTAAATTCGATCAATGTAAATTTTTCCAAAGTATGTATAGGGTTAGGAAGAAAATGCTTCCATCTGCATAAACAACCACTATTCAAGACATACATATAGTAAGCATTATCATGAACTTCTTGGACATTATTTATCCACACCACAGCTCATGGCAGCAAAACAATTGCTGTTATTTTGGCTACAACTTGATACGGTGGTCGACATTGGTACCATTGTTCCTCAAGTCGTCATGATCATCTCAGATACATTCCCAACGGGTGAGACATTACTTACAGCTGATAATTGTTTCGTCACTAATATTTATTTCTGTTGTGTATAACCAACACTTTTTTCGTGATGTTGAATTGCACTTTGTTCTTTGGAACTCATCAGTTTCACTTGCACATTAACTTTTACCAAAGCTCCAAATACAAATATTTAACCTACTTAAAAGTTGCATCATTATATGACAAGAAATAGTACAACTTAATCGCCACAAATTGCATACGGATCAACTGAGACGCAGCGCAAACTCTCATTCGCTCTCGAATTTTTAGACACTTCAGAAGAACGAAATTATATCCTCAGATTACATAAGGAAATTTTCAGATTCCTTGAACTTCTTCGTAACCTGATCTTACACATGTCCATTGTACATGTGATCTTGTTATCAGACTGTTCATGTAACTAATGCAACAGGAATCTGCGACTGATTGCCGATAAGTAACTGATCAAAAATACAATGCTCCAGACACACTGCATGTTGTCATTAAGGATTTAAAAGGGTTTAGCATGGTTTTGAAGACATTCAAATTCGAAATCGAAGAGTTTGAGATTGTCAGAAATGAAATACAGCTTTCTATGAAGAATATTCTCTAAGATATTAACGTTTTAAGTGAATATCTAAAACAGCAATGTGAAGAGGAAGTCAAAATTTTGTATAATTCTCCAGGCTATGTTCATCAAGATGCATTTAATCCATAACACATATATCGAGAATATTGAGAAAATGCTGTTTACTAAATAAAATGCAAAATTTGGGATGAATCATATATTAGTGAATCTTAACAGCTATGATTGCAAAGAAATATTACCGTATATCATAGTGAATTCACCAGCCGTGAATGTTATTTCTCAACCAAAATCCATAGATGTACTTTTCAAATATTATATGTAAAAGTGTTGATAGAATTCTTTTTAGCATCAGAACTGTAAAAGGAATAGTCGAAATATTGTCACAAAAGGATCTTATTTATTGGCTTTACATTTCTATTTATCTATTTTTTCAACCGGCCAATGGCGAAATTCATCATCAATACATACTACATATTATATACTGTATATACAGTATTTTGAAAGTATAAAGATCACAATTTTTCATATGATGTACTTGCCTACAAATTGATTATTTTGACTTTAGCTCCTTTATCAGATTTATGTAAAACTCACATAATTTGATCGAGCAAGTAACTACACTTAGGAGTCTACCCAATTCATCAACTTCAACGATTTATTTCAGTGTAGTAACCTAAGACAAACAAAAATTGAAAGGACGAGAGAAAATGGATGGCAAAGTACTGAAATGATTGTCTGAAAACTTGACAGCAGCCGTGAATCAACTTGTATGTTTCAATTTAAAAAGTTCAGGAGCCCTTTACACATGCATTTACCACTTGTGTAATAAGTTGAATTCAAAAATATAAATGGTCCGAAATTTTAACGACGATTAAGGGAGATACATTTTCAAAATTGTCTGATTATTAGTCTCACTGGTTGAATACCCACCGACTATTATTGAAATTAACTTGTAGCCATATACAAAAAACGCAACGACACTGAGACAATTGCAGGTGACAACAAACATTAAAAGATTTTTTTCTCTAACTCTTGGCTTAGTTCTAATCTGATTCCTGTCCTCTTGTAGTTCTTCGCTGCTCGTGACAAACTTATCTTTTGGTTCACTATAACCAGTCTAGTGGATATTCTAACAATCCCTAATGTGATGTACAGTCTATATGAGTCGGTGGTCAGCGAAGGTTCAATTCTATATTTCGGTACGGTGCGCTTGATGTAAGCATGTTGTTCGTATCTATAGCATGAAAGAATTTATTTTCTGCATATTCTTTATTTCAAATGTAGATCTCTTGATCAACATAGACTTCTTGATTATTCACTGTCATGAATTGAATTTGTTTCAATATTTTATGATGCTGATTTCCCATAAATATTTCACGTCTTTGTAATTCCCTTGTGCAACTTAATTGAATATGTTTAGAGTTTCACGAGCCATGGAACGTGAGTAGAACAAGTATTTACTTTTCACACCGATTCGTGGAGGAAGCATCAGAACATTTTACGAAATTTAAATTATGAATGTTAAATTACAATTTTATTAATTTTTCTAGTAATTCAAATAAGTAAAAATTAGAGCAAAAAGTTTTTTTAGCATCTAAATATTACGTATTCGCAAAATTTAAATTTAATTACTTTGAGCATCAAGGGAAATTCAAAAGATTATATAGTCAAGCCATATTTCGAATCTTTTCTAGAAGTTCCTCGCCACTGCTGAAAAAGAAAAATGAGCTCTTATTCTTCAAGAATTAGAAATTCACGGAAGAGGGTATAGTGAAGCAATAGAATGTTAAAACAACAAGCAAAACCGTCGTGAGCTTCTTAGTCCAACAATAAGCAAACACCACAATTTTTCAAAATTTCAGTTTCGAGTCCTAAAGCTAAGTGTCCTTTTGAATGTTGATTTTATTGTGGCATCCACGAATATTGCAACTCCACTTCTGATAAAACAAAAAGTGTCATCAGATGACGATTGCTGGAATAGCACTGTTGCTGATGGAGCAATCCAATGCGCTTGTAGACAGATGATGACCGGATTGTTGTCGTGTACAAGCGAAGCCAATTCCAACAAATTCATGGTTGTGTTCAAGTTGAAATAAGTGAGAAAATGAATGACTTTTTCCCTCTGGACCGATTTTAAAATTTGAATTTCAAATAATTCCACCATCTATATGTACATGTAGACTCTAGAGGATGCATAGACATCTAACTCAGAGCTTGGTTACACTTTCAGCACAATCTATAGCACTTTCTACGTGGCGGGGTGCTTTCTCAAATCTCAAGATTTTACTCTAGTCGGCGGCGATTTTCTGCAAAAGGACCCTTCCTATTATGTAAAAAGATTGGATTTAAAGTCAGAGAATAATCATTAATATTATAACAAAATTCTCAATTTCCTGAAGTCTCTGAAATATGAACTAAATCATTGTAGAATGTTCTGACTCACACTATGGATAGCAATTGGTTCTTAAGGAAACAGCATTACTTAGTGATAAATGTCGTTCTGAAGTATTACCTGTTCTCTCTCTCTCTCTTTCATCAGGATTCCGATTTCTCCGTGCTCTGCGATTAATGGACCTTCCCGACGTCCTAGTCTACCTCAGAATAATGTCATCGCGAACATCTATCCGTATTACACAACTCATCTGCCCCATGATTGCCATTTGGCTAGCTGGAGCTGGTATGATTCACATGGTGAGTGGAAGAGAATATACACATGTAATTCCATTTCTAACATTGTTTATTGATCTATCAGCGAAGCTGAAGATCGGTTTGTCGATACCTATTTCAACTATCATAGATTTGAAATTCATTTAAGCAATTGATCATTAATGTGCTTAAAATTTCCGTCAGGAGAGCATGTGTTTCACAGTTATATTGAACTGAATACGTTACTATTGGGGTTATTTTGATCCAGGGCTGTGGAGCCGGAGCCTTAAGGAGCCGATGGTTTTGGTCGGAGCGATTTATCACAAAGGCTCCGGCTCCGGGTCCGATAGTTTAAGCTTTGATATAGATCTAGAATTTTGAAAGGTATTAATTGACATCATAAAAAATTGAATCATTTGAAATCTAAAGATATGTCTTTTAATAAGTATACCAATGATCTGTCCTCCACGATATCTTTCTTTGCAGTTGCCGCCTTTTTTGTATTATAGGTATTATATTTACACGCATGTGTAATATTTTTTTATTACATATGTTTCGTAAGACTAATTTCCATAGCTTTTAGTGACAACGTATTCTCCAAAATCCATTAATTTGAAGACTTGTTATATGTATGCTAACTAGATGATTGTAGATTCCTAGAGACAAGTCGCCAGTCATTTATGTACACATTTCCAGTTCAGTCAGCAAAGATAATATAGCTACATTTCTTGCGCAATGCCTTAAATCTAATACGGGTACTATGTAGGTTACCATCTATCGGTATGGCCACTGGCAGAAGCTACTGGCATCTGTGACAATGCCAATTTCCTTAGATTGTATTGTAGGATCTTGTGCAGTCCCCCCACCTACATTTTTCGAAACAATCGATTATTCAATTTGATCAATTTTGATTGAAGGGACTCTTCACACTCACACGAATGACCTGACTACAAGTCCTCTTATGGCTATAGCAATAAGCGACCCAGCCACTTCTAGTAGCGCCTTATTATTCTAAAGGTATCTCATTCACAATGAATTTCCTTTGACTTCAAAATTCAAAGGGTATATTTCAATGCGAAAAACCCGAAGGCAAATTACAATGTTGACTTGCTGACGAAGTTTGCGATTATGACATCGCAATTACCCACGTAGATTTTTACAACAGCACGGAATGCTTCACTCAAACCGGTGATGCTGAAACGGACATCCAATTTTGCTGCATCTTTTGACCAGAGAAAAAATGGGGGGAGGGAGGACTGCACAATTGTGTAATAATATTTCCCCAAATGTCATAGACCTGTGGATTTCAAGAATTTTCATTATTATTTTTTCCGTCTGTCAACACTTTATGCTGATATCATGCTGACTTATATGTAAACAACAAAAAAGACTGAGACGCTCTCAATAAAGGCGCCTTTTGACCTCCCTTTTCTATTGTCTGTGACAATAGACACCGCACGCGCATTCGAAAGCTAGCAAAGTAGATGGGATTTCTGCTCGGTGCTCGCAGTCAAATTTTTATTATGCATTGCACCCTGCAACATGCTGTGTGATACTCCGAGTTCAGTTTCATCAGCTTAACCATCATCAGAGGAATAGTGGTAATATGTTATACATAAATTGAATATAATAATATACATGAATAATTGATGAATTATTTAGTGCAACTTAACGCCATAATGAAAATTACGAAATTAACATAATGTAAGTTAAGCCTTAACTAGCCTACACTGCAATGAGACTATCTAAATTACAATTTCTACAGATGATGAGTCGTGGGCTACCCACCGATCATATTATTCATGGACCAACAGACTATTGGATAAAGGCAATAACAAATAACAATAACAACCTAAGCTAGCCTATATACACTTTACGTAATATTCAATAAAGCAATTGATATCTTTATTGATACGGTATATTTGGCTATATAGCCTAAGCCCTTTCCATGTTCGAGTAGATACAGGCCCTATAAGCTATTTAGAGACATACGCTATCCAGTTTCATATTCAAGCTTTGTTAAAAAGCTTATACTACTATTCGGCCCCTGTGACGGCTAATTAGGTATATCATCATCACTCATGTGGTCATATTTAATGTAGCCTCGTAGTAGACTGGTTCCAGGCTAGGCAAATTTATATTTAGCCAGTGCGGGAGATCTTTATCTAATTTATCCAATCCAGGCTATAACTTTATTTTATCTTTCAGAGATAGTCAATTCATGCAAAAATATATGACAAGTATGTTATTTGTCATTATATTAGGTTATTATCATTTTTATTATTAACTTAAGTCGTTGCTTGTTAATGAAAATTAATTTGATGATTGTAGCAAGCCTCTAAAGGCCACACCGTTATCCAAAAAACCCGTTCAACGGATCCAGGATAACCAGCATCGATAGAACCTGATCATCTTTCATATCAGTGTCGTGGAGCCGGAGCCGATGAGATAACGCATCGGCTCCACAGCCCTGTTTTGATCCTAATGTATTCGAAAGTATGGTAGAAGTACACATTATCACCTCTTTGTCATTGGCTTTAAATTTGTTCATTAATTTCTTATGTGAACGGAAACTTGATCATTTTCCTGAAATCAGTGTTCACTGTCATAGTTGTCATAAAATTAAAGTCATTTTTAACTTTTATGGACACATTCTATGCTTCTGTATATTTATATCATACAATTGTGGATTTTCTTTCTTCATCAGTTGGAAAACGCTGGAGATTTCTGGAGAAAGCCAACGAATCAACAATCATGGGATTATTACACCTGTCTCTATTTTTTACTGGTTACGATGTCTACCGTTGGATACGGAGATTTTTCACCAAAGACTTATCTTGGTCGAGCATTCACAATGATTTATATTACATGCGTATTGGTAAGTACCTTTCTAATTGATATGAAGTTTGCTGTACGTACTTGATAATGCAAACCGTCCTCTTTTATTTGTCTTGTAAAAAATGGAATCATGTAAGAAACATTTTAATTGGGATTTAGCACTTGCATTGAAAACGTCATTTCACCGAATTATCGCTGTGTCGAATTCGTTTTGATACATGAAAAATAAAAGTTTTTTTATAAAAAGAAAAGTCCCAATACGTTCATGTGAGTTCATGGTGTCATAATGAGTCCAACACGACATACGAGTATATGGCTGCTATGTAATTTCCTTTTGCGTACAGGACTGGCTTCTCTGACTTGATATGCAATGCCTCTAAAACAGACAATAGATTTCTAGATCGTACGCGAGCTATAATTAGTGCTATACTTAGATTTAATATCTGTCATTTCGTGCAGCGTCATCACGGCAATGTGAGACTTCCAGACGGTCAACTGTGACCCAAGCAGATGCGTGCTATCTTATACAAGCCTCCAGCCGCCTGTAACGTTGCTGTCTCCACAAGTGCAAGAATTCTTCTTTTCTTTTAGCGCACCTCTTCTATTAAGAATGTTTTGCCGACGTCTTCAAGTCCTAAAGTGATTCTACTGCACTTGTCATTGTAGTTGGAATACCTAGTTGAGCCTACTTCATTCAGCAAGCCATAACTGATCAGACAGACGAAGTTCTGATTTTTGTTCTGTTAATTCTTTCAAATAATGACATTTGATGATTTAGTTATGCAGACTGACAGTTATTGGCTTTGTTAACCTATTTTACTGCGACTATTTTTGAGATCCCAAAACTCAGGGGGCAGAAAATTAATGTAAGTAGTCTCTTGCCTTTCAGGGGCATTGTAAGTGAATGGAGAATGTAAATAATATAATAGCGGGACTATCTCCTTCCACCGGGAGCCCCTTCCCCCTACTTCTGATTCAGATGTTCATATGAACATATCGTTACAACTCAGCACAATTCCAATGGTGATTGCTTGCCAACTTAATCATCTTATTACTGTGATTAGCAGTATAAAATTATTTTTGAGTATCTGTTGAAATTGATTGTTGATGCAAATAGAATAATTAGATATTTAGTTGCATCCTCATTTGAAAAGTGGTGACAGACCTGAATAGCTGCTATTTCATCCAATATCAGGAATCATCAGCAGGCCCAGTTCACATCACTCAACATCGACACAGCTCCCTATTTAAAGATGCAGCCATGCCCGGGTAAATTTGAGGTTTGTAATCAGCAAGTTAGTGAAATTTTGGTTGAGCATTCATTAAATATCACTCTAAACATATTGGCAAATCGCCGAAGTGCTCCTGCAATAATTAATAAATGCTGCTTTTTAATACAAGTAGATGATGGATGACTTTGATGGTAGAAGCATATCAAGCGATATTGTTTGCGATGTTATCTCATGAAAGCGTCTTAAGACAATGCTGGGAGTTTGCTTATTTTTTAGATAGTTAAGTCATGTGGAATACAACTGAAACATAGATTTTAAAATATATGTAAGTAGTGAATTGTGTGTTGGAATCTCAGATATATATTGAGCAGAAAAAGTACGGTAGCTGCACATCCAAAGTATTGCGAGCTATGATAATCTGTCTTTTTTATACTTGGTGTCCACTATTTGTATGCCACGATTCAGTTTCCTGAGATTCGCAACAGAGAATAACTCCTTTGTGAAACTCTCGTTTCGCTGAACTTTACAGCAGGGGCCCTTAGAGGGGCCGTTTGAGCTCTCACGAAAGTCAATGCAGTTGTGAGTTCACAGGAAACTTCAGCTCGCATGCACTTCGACGCCGCAAACCGCAGTGAACACAAGTCCGGTCTTACAATATCTCCTTCTCCAATGTGGTTTGCGATGGCTTGAGGCTTTAGGTCTCACACTACTATGGGCCTTTAGCGTGCATGGGTTAAATATAATTTGTAGCTCTGTCATAATATATCTATATTTCGGTTTAATATTAAGCCGAATTCTCATTAGATGTGCAATCCGATGGTAAATGACAGATCAAATTTCATCTACCAAATATGTCGATCATATGCAATATGTTCAGTTGTTTGTAGATCTGTCCATTTTCTTCTCATGTAGAAGTAAGAAATTATCCCAGTCTAGACCCTGCATTATATTGCATATTCTGAGATTAGTAATGCATCTTACAGAATTTAGTGAAGACCAGTAGATAATTCTTGAACTTCTTTTTAATAAAATCAATCATACAGACAGACAGCATTTCTCCAAATTTTAAATAACAAATATTTCTTTAATAATAGCTACGTTTTCATAACGATGCTGATGTAACTCAATATTTCTTGCATAAGTTCCTGATTTTGTACATCTTTCGGAACTTATACACTGTAAAGTTTACACCGTTAAAAACAGCTAAAATAACCGCTAAACTTCACAGAAAATATCCGTAAATATCTGTTAAAATGATGACGTCATAACATGATGAGTAATGACGTAACAGTTAAAATCCGTTCCTAACAGATTAAACAAACGCCTGTTTTATCTGTTTAACCGATATTTGCAGTTCAGACCGTAAAAAACCGTGAAACTAATTTTAGCTGTTAATTTTAACGGATATTTACAGTTTACAGTATACGTTTATTTATTTAACACATATTCTTGTTTTTTCATGATGTAGCTTATAAAAGCATCTACTTTAACGAAAGCCTGTGATTTGCTACATAACTGCAGCTGTGCATTCTCAGACTTGCAATACAAGAGATCCTATGCAGACATTGGAGCACTTCACCAAACAACGGACCGGCGTGAAAATCTCGGATGGCTTCCGTGTGTGATCTTGTGAAGCTATGCATAGGCTATTTGTCTATCGTATTTTGTGCTGCATAAAATTTCAAATAAATCAACACTTCCTTTGAAATTATGTGAAGCTAATGTCAAATGATTGAAAATTTTTGAAAATTAATGACAAAACTTTATATTTCGAATGTCACCATTCTTGATCGAATAGTTTCAACAATATGAATTTTGTTTTATGCATGAATTATGCATCTGTAAACTGTCACCTCCTAAAATCGAAGAATTCTTCATCCTAAAGCGCGAAACACTAGAATTTTAGGAGGTTGCGTGAAATTTAATGTTAACATACTAAAGAGAACAATAACATTAGTGCGCTAGCCCCCTAAAACGCTTTGCTTTAGGATCTTTTTGTTAGTTACGAATAGTGTCCCACTTTAGTGTGTGATTTAGGAGGTGCTGGTTTAGAGTTATAGTAGACTATAGTCTTTAAGTTGATGTTGGGAAACCAAGTAGACAAGATGACAATAATTCTTTTTTTATGTGCTTTATTAATTTCGGCCTCATCTTAGGCCAGGGGTGCGCATTGTACATGTATATTGCTAATATTTCTGGAGTTGAAGACAATCGAAGAAAAATCTTCACTATAGTAGCATACTAGTCAACTTGTAACTGTTAAACCTTTATGCCCATGCTCCTTGGAAAAATGCGCGCCCGCAGACGCGATGAAGGCGTTCAAGCATTTCGATAACTCACTAATAGAATATTTTAGGGAAGTTACAGTTATGTGCATTCATGGCTACAGTCATCAGCTAAAAGAAACAAAGGAACAATTGTAGTTTGCTTGAGTCCACGACCTGAATAAGGATGCCTGCTAGATCAGTTTCTGTAGCGGTATTGTTGTGTGCTTGCGTGAAACAACGGATTGAATCGAAAGATATTATAATTTCTTTACGAGATATTGTATTTCTACCTATTTAGATTTTGTGTATTATATATGTAAAATATGTGCAAAATTTGTTAAAATTTCAGTTGTGTTTTTATTTCACATTTATCATTTAATTCAAAGCTCGCGTTTTGGGTTGCGAAAGAGCTGTATGATTGGTAATAGCAAGTAACTTTATAACTTCAATAATAACGCAAGGTAGACAGGATTATATGCGAGGTTCCATAAATGACGAGTGAATGCATAGAATAGACCGGCTCTTTGATGAATGAATGAATGAATTTTGTATGGCTCGTGATTCCCTGATGAATTGTTACAGTCGCTTAGTAAAGCGTTTTCTCCTTCGGTTGCCCTTACAAAAACATGCTTTCAACTTTTCAAGTGCTAATAATACCTTAAGTTTAAAATCTTTTCAGGTCAAAATGACGTCGGTCGTATATGGGTTAACTTGCTAACTCATTCTTTACGAAGTAGGCCTTTATGCGATTTTCACCGCGTCATTTATCAGGGAAAGCTTATTTGAGTGGTGGAATAAAAAAGGATTGGCTATTAACCTAGTTGTTCGCACACATATTAAGTGCGGCCGTGATTCTTTCGGCCTTCGAAATGGTGGCCGAAAAATGTAGAAGGTTGTGCACCCCTGTCTTAGGCTATTATCAGAAGCAGAGAATCTATACATTTACGTTGGAAATTATGCAAAACTTAAGTTACATTATGTCATAGAAATTAACAATACCATAGAAAGTCCTAGAATGGAAATTGCATGAAAATTATGGCACACTCCGGGGGAACTTAGTTGTGGCAAAAAGCAAATTTTGTGAACTGGCTTTCTTGCTTTCTGGTTCGCATTTTCAATTATCAAGTCAATTCGTGATCTGGATTGTTGCCCCTAGTCCTAAGATCATGTGCACAAAAGCAATAATGAATCTACAAAATACTGCAGCGACAGGATGACAAAGAAGGAAATCCTTTCAAACGTTCTGTACGTTCATCATTTTGAAATATCGCTCCTATAATCTATCAAGAGTATAATCAGACACATATGCAACTTGTAATGTCGATTTACAGAGCATGCATAACTCCAGCTTGAAATCAGAGGCCAAGAAATCTTACAGTATTCATTTTACTTTAAAGGGTTCCCCTGTTCAATATATTTGAACAATTTTCAAAACCTTTGCATGCCTTCGAATATGAGCCTCCAAAATATCATCACATTATATTACATATGTCATTTAGTGATTAATTGAAAAGTTCCAACGACATTTCATTTATCTGATAAATGCTTGTCGCTAAAGAAGCTTTCGATGTGTTTCTTCCAGAAAACTGCTAGGTTTCTTGACCGCCAGAAGGAGAAATTATCCAATAATTAGAATTTTTTATCTTTGAATTCTTGAAATGTTCTTACAACCAGTACACCGACTACTTTCGATATGACTCTGTGAACCAAATGTCAATTCGTATTCCAGTGTTGAAAAATTGCAAAATAGTTGTTAATGACTGGCACAAATAGACGCAGTATATTAATCCATGGAATAGTGGGCTATTTCACATAAAACAATGCCACTATCCCACTTAAAGTTCTCTTCATGAAAATCCTGTAATTTACTGTCAACAAATTCCACAACCAACTTGGCAAATAGTCTGACTATGATGTAATGTTTTAGATTGAAGCAGATCTACAAACCATAGATTTTTCCATGTGCCATCATTGTACATAGGCAAGATATCAAACTTCCATTCTAGTGTACTATTATCTACTTCTATGCATTATGTCTATGAATCCTGAGTAGAATGAAAGCAGGGACTAACCGAGAAAGATAAACAATGATAAACATCATGGCATGTATGAATATCTACAAAAATGGAGCATAGAGGTAGAATGACTTAAGTTAGAATGGAAAAAAAACTGAGAAATTATTAAAACTTATCCATTGATATGAATAGATACCGTAATAGTTATTTACACAACAAGTGCAAAGTATCCAGCTTTATTGCATTTTTTGAGATCAACATGTCTATGCATGAGCCCGAAGGGCGAGGGCATAGTTTGTTCATAGACTTCTAAATTTCTCTGGACAGATAGGTTGAAATTGGCCTCATACATGTTCAGGCCAGCAGACCTAAATTAAACTACTGCAAATAGACTGTCATCAAGCGTTATCAAATTTTAGAGAACGTATTGCCAGAACAATGCAGGTAAAGCACAGTATGTGTCTATATTTATGTACATTGGGAGTAAGGACGCATGAGACTGCATGGTTATACGTTGAATACATGTGCTAGACCTCCGCGTTATTAGCCAATTTTTGCGATTTTTCTTCTAATAAGTCTCAAAAATGAGGCATCTGAGATGTCATGAACAAATTTCCTGCACAAGCTGTTGAAATATTTCATTGAAATTTCGGAAATCTGATTGATGTACGTATGTGCAGCAAGATTTTGCGAGAACGTAATCGGAAAAAAGTCTAAGAGAAATGATATAACGATAGCCTATTCTGAGGACCATCCTTTCATTTTTTTTAAGCAAGAAGCTATTTTCCCTTAGACAACTATTCAGTTGGATCTCATAGAATAGAAAGAATGCGTGGCTGAAGCACAGATACGTTTGGACCCCATGATAAAATTTTATTCAAAAGTTTTGCAGCTTCAGGGATGTCGAGCATTGCCAACTTGATATTTCTGACACACACTACAGGAATCACAATTTTTTGCATTTCATTTTTTTTGATTCATATTGAAATCAGTCCTTGCATGCAAGCATTTACATCCTGGATACATGTCATATTCGGGGGTTGACTGCATGATATTCTATCATTAACATTTCTCAGAGTCCAAAAAACTTCAATAAAAAATTGTTTTTATTTTATTTTCACTCTCTGTGCGATGACGCAAGGAGATAAAATAATTTGCTCATTCATTTGACATTCATTTGACGTGTCCAGTCAAAACACTTATAATAATATAATCAAAACTTTACTTTCTCGAGTACTTGTAATTTTTCTCAGAAGGCTCTCCATCACAGGTCGGACCGCTCCATATCTGTTCCAACCTCCTCAGAAGTGGCTGCTCAGGTGGGGAATGCTTATTGAGTCCATCATCATTGTAATCATGAAATATAAGAAGGAGCTCCGTTTTCTGTTCCTCTTGATTTCAGGACATTTAAAGTGTGGAATCCGTGGCTTCTCTTTTCCTCTCGAAATTGTCCCTTAGCATATTCAATGATATTGTTAGGATCTAGCGTTAATCTTACGTCCGTAGACTTCAACTGCACCAGCAACTTTGTCAGCTTTTCCCAAGTAATACATAACTGAATCCGATTTCGAATTTCTTTTACTGACTGGTCATCCAGATATTATACAAAAGCCATATCAGATTGATAACTTTGGAAAACTTTGTGATACATGATGTGCATGTTGGAATGGATTTCTCTCTACGTGATAGATGCGAACGCAGGACGACGCTGAATGGAAGATTTCAACTTAGGTTCGTCATTTTGTAGTCCATGATCGCTTTGAGATATCACAAACCCAGATAGAAAAAATTTCCTTGTAGATTTTAGACAAAATCTACTTTCCAAAGAATCTTTCGAATGTGCTTCCATTGCCATGACATGTATTTAAAAACGTGACCCTGACGAATCGCTACTTTGTAGTTGTTTGGTGAAGAATTTAGTCATAAAGGTTTTTTGATGGCTCTGTCCTTTAGATATCACTTTTTCATTTTTTCTTCTTTGCACTTTCAATTTTTTTCATTTTTTCACTTTCTTCAAGCGATAGTGATCTATGTACTTCATGATGGTATTGTCGTCAGGTTCGTGGAAGTGGAAGTCACACAAGACGGAATGTTTAGTTGGGATATAATACTTTCTACTAACTCGATGCAACTATACAGATTCAAAATTTCTTGTTATGTAGCGGAATGCATTGGTGTTACACTATCATTGCATTTAGGTTGACAACCAGCAGCGGCATATTTATTTGGTATTTTGCATTAGATTGAATAGCACAAGAGACACATCAAATAGTCATCTATCCCTTCGATTAGCTACAAGATTCGATCTTCTGTAACACAACTATTGGTTGGCCTGAACATGTAGAAAATGATTTCAAATTTTGCTCACCTATCTGTCCAGAGAAATTTAGAAGTCTATGGTTTGTTGATCGAGAAAAATGCAATTAAGCTGGATATCTTTGCACGAGTTCTGTAAGTAACTTTATATTTCACAGAATCCGCAGAATCTATGACCATCCAAATTTTATAGCTGTCAAAAATCAAACTCTATTGCTATGGAATTGTAGATATCAGCGGCATTTCTTGAGATTTCTATGTGCAATTCACCGTTTTAGAGGATGTAAAACTTTCTATGTGCTAATGTATTTCAATGAAGGAGTGCAATAAAGACTGTTTATTGCACTCTTTGAAATTTATGCACACTTTGGAAAGCATAAACTATATTATGGAAGCAATAATCATAGAGATTATAGCACTATGAAATATAAATATAATATATAAAAGAATTATTTCCATCTTGTCTGCTTGGTTTCCCAACATCAACTTAAAGAAAGTGATTAACCAAGGTCTTTTCAACACTTTATGTATAGTCTGTTCAGTTCACCTGATATTTACACCTATATTGTTCGATGTCGTTTAAAACATTACGTAACAAATAATTTTTCGAATAATGATATGTATTGAGTTTTTAATTTGTTATTCAGGGACTGTTCGCGTCATTCGTGCCTGAAGTTGCAGACATTCTTGCCAATAAAAAGCTTTACAGTGGTGACTACGAAATTCAATATGGTCGTCGGTAAGTAAATTTTGCATTTCTTATTCGACATTTTACAAACGTTGTCTGGAATCACTAATCGTGTTGAAAAGGAAGTCTCATGTTTGAATTAACTTAACCTAAATTCACACTTGTTGAGCAAGTAATTTTGAGCTACTGATATTATGCAAAGTTTTATTATAAGCAGTTAGTTAGTAATCAATGAAACGCAATTGATATTGCTACCACTTTAATTTGATTCGAAAAAGTAATTATGACAGTGAAGAAATCTATTGACTATTGCTAAAACACAAATGTAGGCTACATCTCACTGCTAAGGATAGCATGCTAGGTATCCATAGGTCTGACAATCAACTTTTTATTTGTAGAAGTAACCGTGAAATTGTCAAACTTGACAGAAAAAGTTGACTTTTATGGTTGATTTTAGCAGTAAATGGTTTGCAAATGAGGCAAACAGACGTTTGAGTTACTTGTTTTCTATCATAATTCCTTTTTATTCCTTGAAGCGCAATATAATTTGAAAATTCATTTTAATGATTTTTGACAAATTCCATCCCTTTATTTAATACATGCTCTCTCAGATAGCATCTGACAAAGCCACGTAATTGATACATTATATTTCTGTTCTTCCATTAAATGCTTTCAAGTACTCCATTATTTAGTAGAAGTAATCAGAAGTCCCTGGATAAGTTTATCCAAAGTAAATCTGCCCTACTAAGTAATGAGCTATTTTCATGTATCTAAAATGTTATTATCCATACAACAGTGGTAAATACAAAGCTTGTATCAGAATGTTATCTTAATTGACCATGCTCCAACTCCGATTGAGCATGACAATAACCAGGAATGTCTAAAAGAAACTCAATAATCTTTTACAAATATCCTTTACATGAGAGCCAATCTGATAGACAGAAAAATTATTTAATTGAATAATGGGCTAGACTATGTCAAGCAATAGGAAGAAGTCTAAGGCTGATGGACTTTCAACATCGAATGACGGTCGCGCACGCAGCGATTGAAAAGCCTCGTGTCTAATAGAAAAAAAAGTTCCTTCCATCAGTGGTGGGCGTCCTATCGTTTGAGGGACATTGTTCTTTTTTATCTTCATCCAAATCAGAGACAGATATTTTGCAAATCTTCAACCTACATTGCAGATGTGGTATTGTTTGCTAAATGCTCTTATTCATCAAATACATTTATTCATTTGAATACTACTATTATAACACTATTATTAATGAGCAAAGTAATGATTAATCATCTGAAATATTTAGAAATGCAGAAGTATCAAATTATTGAAAAATATTAGAAAATAGCTATCTAGTCTACAATATAACTTCTTAAAGTATAAAAATTTCATGCTCTTTATCTCTAAGTGACAAAAATGCCGTTCCATTGAAACCATGTGAAAAAGATGAAACAAATTGACTTACGGCAATGAGTATGATTGTTTAACTCTAGATTAAAATTTTGTTGATCGGTGAGAGAATTTAAAGACTGTCTGTCTACAAAATGAGAAAATTTGGATATGTCATGTTGTTAATTGAGTTAACGATTAATTGGTGTCGGGAAACTTCTTATACATCGAAATTCATGAGAATCTGGGGAGGAAAAATGCACAACAAGGTGCAGGAAGTGTCACACAGTACAAACACGTATAACGAAGGAAGTAACATTTTTTGAAATCTTTCATTAATCAGAGGAGTATTTTCTTTATGTTCCTCATTTGTCGAAGGACGAACTTACGGAAAAAATAATAGGCTAGTGCTTAACTAAATACGACGTAATTACAGCAACAATACTGCTCTTTCAGACACGTTGTTGTGTGCGGCCACTTGACTCTTCGTGGAATCAAAGCCTTCTTACGGGACATTCTGCATCCTGACCGAGATGAGAAAGAGAAGAACATTCGTGTCATCTTCCTTGGCCAGTTAGTTTCACTATCATATTCGTGTCCTTATAATATATATTCTGATTTCTGTTTTTGTTCTCCAGTGATGAACCAGACCTCAAATTGGCAGCCTTGATGAAGCGACACGAAACCCGAGTGCAATATTTCCAAGGAAGTGTCACAAACAACAAAGACTTGGATCGTGTAAAGGTTAGTGATAATCATTGTTTTCGAAAGTTACAACGATTCGATGGCAGCCCAGTTTGGTATTGTTGTGGTACGATCTTTGTCCGTTCGCCGAAACCGCATATACCGACGGTTTCGAGCTCAACAAAAGATTGTAAATACTTTCTTTTGTGCGAAATTCTTTTCATGAACAGAATGTGTGCCTGCACGTATACATACACACTGTTAGGCGAAATGGTCCGTATTAAAGGTATGAAAGGTTCCGTGTAACAAGGGTCAGAAATTGATCAGACAAAATTCTGAATTGCATATTCTTTTTTTGCAGTGTGGCATTGAGCCCACCTCCGCATATATCCGGTTGATTTTCAAAACAATGAGAAAGAACTTCGGATACCATGCTATTAGTTTATTGTGCGACGTTTCGCTTACCGAGCTTAATAATGTACAACGCACAATCTGCATATACCGACGGCTTCGAGTTCAGCAAAAGATGTTCCTTTAATATGTTCATATATGCGGATGATTCCATGTATTCAATATTCAAGATATGGTGCTTATTCTTGGTCTTTGATCTGTCTAGATATGACACGAAGATATCTGATTGTAAAAAATATTGATAGAGAGATGCACTTCCGTACAAAGTCTGAATAAGGTCCATATTTGAATGGTGCAAACGAAGCTTTCCGAAATAACAAACACAGTCCCTATTCTGGATGGGTGCGTATTTGAGGTAGAAAGAGAAAGCGGGTCCGATGAATTTATAAGTAGTATTGTGAGCATATATGTATTTCACAGGTGCCAAAGTGCCTCTTTTGAAAATTGAAATGACAGACAAAGTCATCTAGGGCTCATTTTATTAAGGATTGAATATATAATTATCAAATGATTATAATAATTTATGGTGGTATCCAACATCTCATGAAGGACACCAATGTCTGGTGACACCATAGCCCAACACGTAATTCCAGGAGAGCGTATGGTCTTGTCTTCAGCAATCATCTTCGGATTATCCATAGCATAGACAAAGCAGTTGTGTGAAATGACAAAGCTATTAAGGTGAAGTATGAACACTGAAGCTAATGTTTATCACATCTAACACAATTCTGAGGAATTCCAATCGTTAAATTGGTCGTCTGGAAGCAACTCTTGAACTGATACTATCTTCCACGGTTTTAAACCTTCTTCTTTAAGAATCTTGTTGACTGAGGACTGCGCTTAAGGTCTGTTTATACTTCTGGCAAACTTGCCGGTCAGCGCTTACCGGTATGCGCTGACGTTAGTCGGTTGACTTCGAAAAAATGAAATTTGCAATTAACTGTAAGCGGCGTGATCGATTGATGAATCATACTGTCAGTCGACTGATATTCGACTTTATTTTCAACCAGCCGACTGATTGTAATTGAACTGCCTGCGGAATCTGTAACAAATACGAATGTTGATTTGTTTGAAGAATTGTCCATTGAAGAGGTTCGGAAGTACGAACATTTGTGAAGGGTAAAAGTAATAAATCAAGCATACGGAGAGAGCGAACAACTCATGGATGGAGATTTTCTAATTTTCTTCTTTTTCAGAAGCAGAATGCATGATGCAAACAACGCTGGACCATCATAGTCGACCGACGTCATTACTGCACTGGAAACGTACTAAGACTACGCCTCCAGTTTGAACACATGTACGCTAGCTTTCATCGATTAAAGAGAAGGGCTGGTTGACTGACATAAATCAGTGGACTGAAGCTTTTCCAGTCGGCGTGGTGCAGGCAGCGTAACTCTACGTCAGAAGTATATACCGGCTTTTACGCTGAGAAAGGAGTGGGTCGTATCCGGATGCTGCAAGAACATTCTCTTTTTTTCTGTTGATACTCCTCTGGTTTGATGATTACCGACAGACTTCTGAGGTGCGACCGTGAGAGTGTCAAGAAACCGTGCTGTCACGACGGGTGCATGCCGGCGGCGGCTCTTTTCCAAATTTCTCAATGAACATACTTCTAGCCATTTCGCAACTGAATGCAATTGCAAACGAAACGATTGTTGCAATTTCTATATTCTCAAAATCGCGATACTCCATCTGGTGTGACGCCAATGTCAATGAATAGATCAGCATTATTATCTGCAATGAAGTCACAGATTTGAAATTTGAAATAAAGGTATCTATGATTCCCATCATTCTTCAGGCTTGAAAGAGGTTTGGAAAAAGCAGTGAAATGATGATATACAAATATCTATGATATTGTGATGATAAGCTGGACAGAAAGCAATTGAAACAGAAAAAGAAGACAAAAAACGGCGGGAAGATCGCGATCACCCTGTATTACCAATGTGAATGTGTTTTGAGATATTATCATAGTTTCTGCTTGTCATAGATATAGATTTTTCATAAAATAACGTGATAATTTTAATATCTTAAGTTAATTCATGTGCACGTATTTATCTGTTTCTCGATAATTTCCCTGATGACGGTAGGATGTTTTCTGATAAATTCAAAGTAAAGAATAGATAAAAGCAGTCAAAAGAGTCAAAAGAATCTATCATATATTACTTATGAAATATGTTCATTGCCTGTTCATATCCGCGGATAGTTCTGATATCAAAGGTCTTTGTCTAAAGACTTTGTGTGAGATATAAGGACTCATTTCTTAAATGAGTGTTGTTTTTATATACGGTTTTCTTATATACTTGTTGATGCTTATGGAAGAGCCTCGTCTGATCAATTCTTTGCAAGGCGCATCTTTCAATTTCTATTCAGCCTTTAGATTTCAGATAGACCAATCATCGTAGCAAACCTAAATAAGTAAGGAATAAATGTTGCAGGCTTCCGATCGGTCGTCTATTTATGGGATGGCAGCCAATTATTTGAGTTGTGAATTTTGACCTGCTGAATGCCAGGGTTGCCTATTGGCATGGGGCAATGTGATTTCCACATGGGACGGCTATGAGAAAGTATTTGGTATAAAGCTTAATTTAGGTGCACTTGCTTGTTGGCAAGGGCGACGATGACAGTCAGTCAACAGATGAATGCACGCTTGTTCTTTAACCGGTTCATTTTCATTCTCTTAAACGATTGATCTTCATTGTATTTCACACAGGATGATGCTCCGCATGCCATGCTTGTATTTGTCTCCTCTCTACAGATATCTTTGCAAAAGGCACAGAGCAAATACCATGGTCACCGTTACTTTTCGTGAGAGGGAAGCCCAAAACGATCGATGTCGTCGATTTCTCTTTATTGGCGAGGCCTTTCAGCCGCTACAGGCAGCCATCTTCAGGCGAATGATCACAAGCCATGCACGGAATGAATAATACTCAAGGTCTGACAAACTAAACGTGACAAGCAAAATCTATGCGTACACAAATGACATTCTCTCATCAAAAGAACGATTAAGACATAATACTAATGAAGAAAAGTAAGTAGTAAAGAAAAAAAGTCAAAAAAGGAAGAAAGTCAAAAAGTCACTAGTGAAGCACAGTATTAGTGACCACTGGAACTTTTATGACTTTCTTCCTTTTTTTGACTTATTTTTTTACTACTTACTTTTCTTCATTAGTATTATGTCTTAATCGTTCTTTTGATGAGAGAATGTCATTTGTGTACGCATAGATTTTGCTTGTCACGTTTAGTTTGTCAGACCTTGAGTATTATTCATTCCGTGCATGGCTTATGATCATTCGCCTGAAGATGGCTGCCTGTAGCGGCTGAAAGGCCTCGGCAATAAAGAGAAATCGACGACAGTGATCGTTTTGGGCTTCCCTCTCACGAAACGTTACAATGCCTGGCCCTCTCTTCTATGAAATGGTCACCGTTATTTGTTCTGCAGATTTTTTCAATTTATTGTTCATTTCAATGGTTAGTGTCGGCATGTGGATTGCTGCTGTGCTCTTGAAACCGATATTCGCTAGTTCCATCAACATCGAGAATCCAACAACAAGAACATTATCATTGAGATTATTTGTGTGAATTTCCATCCAATGTGAAGACAATGTAGTCAGTTAAGTTTAAAGATGATAAACCAATGATTCAACGACAAGACAGTTGGTGTTTACATCATATAATAATACTGGCGATGATTGCATTATGGACTATTGCAATAAGGATGTTCGTAGTTTTTGGAATGATAGTAAATCGACTTGTCGATCATGCAGTAAGATGGCAAACTAATCACGCACATGTAAGTCTATGATATACACTGTCCCGTATGGGAACCAAGAACATTAAAATATAGCGAAATAGCAGGTGGTAGACAATCAAAATATTACCTATAGCGTCCACCTCTGCGTAGCACTCTCACCAGAACAGAAAAAATGAAATTTGCAGAAATCAAATCACAATAATCAGACTACGCTATTCTTCTGAAGCCTATTTATGAGAAAAGAGCTGGACTGATAGTTGCCTCATAGGATGGGTGCCCCATGGGAGTTTCAATTTCCATAAACAACCTTTTTAGAGAAGAGCGGCAACAGTAAATGATTGTAATACGTACTGACATGTCAGGACATGTTGGTAACCGCACCCGATGATGAGTAATACAAAATGTTTAGACCCACTTTTCGTACAAACATCAAAAAGATGAAGTGATTAGTATTTCGGTTGATGCTATGATACGAACATCGGGGCCATGGTAAACTTTCAAGCACATTATAGAAATCCTTTTCAGATTTCCGGCATCCCGACAAACCACATTTATAGAGGCTGCGATCGTCAGTCAAACGTGCAAGATGGGGAGAGAGATGGGTTGACAACCACCGAAAAGCCTTGGTGATCAACCCACCTGGTTCTGTCTTGTACGCAATGACTGGCGATCGCGGCCTCTGTAAATGCGGCACACGTGGCATGCATGAGGTACTCGGGACTACTCTGTGGATCACGGAACTGTCATTCTGGTAAAAACTGATGAACTCGGCCAAGTACTTATGTTAGATGCAACCAGGCGCGTACCCAGGATTTTCGTTCGGGGGGGATGATATTTGAATACTGACCTCAAAAATTTTAGAACTTGTATGAATAGACCTAGTCGATTTAGCTGCATGTGATTTACCTGTTGAATCAAGCCAAATCAAATATCATATACACTTGCGCTCAAACAATACAAAAATCTGTAAAACTGCGTTCAAAATATATTAAAAGAATGCATATACATAAAATAGTACCGGTACATGCATATCTCTCATGCATTCATTAGCCTATATGTATTCAATAGATATTATAAAAATGGATGAATAAAACGGATAATAATATGATGCAAATTTATTCTATCAATCGCAATCGAGAATCAAATATTCTCGCATATTCCTGTACAACGGAATCGTAACACAACTTAATGTCCTTGTGAACGGCCAGAAGTGCGAGTCCGTTTAGACGCCTTTGGCCCATCATTGCCCTATGATGGGTTTTAAGTAAGCGAAGCAGGCTCAGCTGTACATGTTGTCACTGGGGTGACCAAAAAAATGGTTAGGAGTTTATGTACATTTGGATAGAGATCCTTATCACACTCTCTCAGCGCCTCCGTCAAGTTGAGCTCCAATCGTTTGGACGATGGCTGTTGTCGCCAAAAGTCTTGCCAGCGTTCAAACTCTGCCGACATCTTACACATTTATCATGACCGAATCAGTGGTACAACTATGCATTGGAAATTAGTTTGGGGGCATCGCTTGCCGACAAAATTTATTCAAGTGCCGACAAACAAAAAATACAGAAGAGCTATAAGTATTACTAACGTGTTATCGTATTAATGCCAATAATGATGGCTGATATTCACGTAGGCCAGCAGATTCAAGTGATTGACTTTTTTCCTCAAAATGTCTAGTTCATCAACCTATTTGAATTATTTCCATGCTTCGTTGAATCATCAAAATCTTAACATAAATCTATGTAACCTTAACAAACTTAGGAATTACAATAATCAAACACATTTCGTCTTGTTTCACTTCTCTCTATAAGATCTTTTGACGGTTCTTTGACGTAATCTGATCCAACCGTTCCTTAGTAGGCCTATCTAATCAGCAATCGACTCTTCCGTCAATGACATTTCCTCAGAGTGGGTTACGCCTTGGCTACAGACATCAGATAAACCTATTACAGGTAATGTTCAGATAAATTATCATACGTTTACTAACTCATACATTTTAGATAACGGATCATGATTCTTTTGTGTGTTTTGCAAGTATATTTTGGTCCTTAATTCCTAACCTAACTACCCTCAAGGTGAGAAGGAACCACCCTCTCACGATCGGAGCTGCTGGCGAATTGAGTGCAGCATTAAACTTCCGTCTCATCTATCAGGTCGGTCCTTCTCGAATGGTTGATTCGATCAGGGTACCTGTTAGATTCACTGACTGTCGAAGTCGCTGCATTCAGCACTACCCCCAGACAGGTCATCCGATCAAGGTAGGGGCGGAAAAGTCAGACTAATTTATTAAGGTGGCCAACTTAACTAGGGGACATCCTACTGCTATTGGCCTAGTCGGTGATGCATCTAAGCCCATGAGTTTTTCTTCCTCCGACTGCTTCGTTAGCGTTACTCTAACGCATTCCCGCCAAAGACAACCACCCAGGAATGATTCCCGGGGCCAAGGGTTATCACGTCGAAGTAAGTCGAATCTGCTACCAGAAGCGACGCAGCGGCAGGGCTCTGTTGCCGCTGTGGAGGTTACTCCGTGCCGTATATTGCATCACCGACCTTGATTGAGATTTCATCATTTTATTGCATTGAAAATGCAAATCACTCATAAGCATACATGTACTTGCTCTTCAGTTAAAATATAATTTGACAAATAGAAATGTTCACTATATAGACTGCAGTAAGTCAATGTGATAAACTGAATCTGTCTGTAGCTACGACTAAATTACTAAATGACAAAATTACTAAATTAAGTCAAGCCATGCTTCTATGAACAAATGAAACGCGAGAAACTTGGCCTAGGCATGTTGATTGGAAATGTGGTGATAAACAAAACATGTACGCACGGATCAAACTCACCTCATAAATGGATTCAGTTCACTTCAGTTAATGGATTAAACAGCCGCTGGAAATTGCATCCTAATATCTCCAAATGTGTTATCACAACAGGAAGTCGCAACGATTCTCGCTGAATCGCCTCTTTATCATGATAAACAAAGGTGTTGAATATTTCATTTACCGACAATAAAAGCAAAACTTTATCTGCATACTGAACTCTTCGCCCACTTTCAAGAAATATCAACAAAGATACATTAAATTCCGACCTAAGAACTTGGAGAGGAATAGGATTAACGACTTTCACATATTTGTCGATGACATAATCACCTGCCTCATACCCATACCCGTGTATCGTGAAGGATGAAAGAGGAAATTTGCTCAACAGTCAAAATTGATAGAAACTTATAGAAATTTACAAGGTATATATTCAAGTGTTAAATCAAGTATTATTGGTCTGAAATTGAGTATTTTTATTTCAAAATAAAGGATGATTTATTAATTTTTGCGAAAGCCGACACTCGATATTTTCACATGCTCAGTATGCCTAAGTTTCTCCCTTTTTCATACCACTTAGAGTTTTGAATTTCTGGGGGGGATGCATCCCCTGCATCCCCCCTTCGGTACGCCACTGGATGCAACATAGGAAGCCCCGCGAAGTTCAAACGTAGAATTGTTGCATAGTGTCTCATAAACACGAAGACACAACGACAGATCTGCTAAGTGATGGAATGCCCTTGACAGACTCACGTAGGCACATGTACCTACTTAGGTCGACCTACCAAATTTCAACGTAGATTTTTTCAGAGTTATGTTATATTTGCGGAATGCGTCTCTTGACTGATGTCCATTAAGATTGTGTCGAGATTCTACCATCACTTAGAATGTCAGTCATTGCTGCTTTCATGTTCACCAGCCTTAAGCAACCATTCTACATTTGAATTTAGCTGGTCGTCCAAATCTAGTAAACTTCTGGTGCCCAACATGTTGAGTCCCCAGGCCGAGTTCATCAGTTTTGACCCTGCAGACTCGGGTTCGTGACTGTCAGACACGCCAGCAGTACTTCTGTTGGTAGAGAACACATCAGGCTGCCATTCTATGCGTATGGGAAGAACCGAATGAAAAGCACGATGTTAAGCAATGCTTTTTGCGATATATTTCCCGTGAATTTCCTCTTATCATCATCAGACAGTGTACAGAATAATTAAATGTAAATTGTCTTTAAATTGCCTGATGAAGTGAAGTGGACGCTCTCGCAAGATTTTGCTGCAGTTTGCTTTATTTCACTTTTCCATGCTTGCGGAAAGAAGTTGCATATTCTTTGGCTGTTGTGATAATTATATATTGTTTTAAAATGATCAGTCTATGCACCGGTTTTCTACATTCCTTTCAGTCTCCTGACCGATTACTTTCCAGATTAAAGCTGCAGAAGCTGTGATGATTCTTGCGAATACGCAAAGTACAGATGCCCATGAAGAAGACTGGTCGAGCATCATGCGAGTGATTGCTATCAAGGATTATGTCCCTACCTGCAAAGTAATCGTTCAGATAATTCAGTACCAAAACAAGGTAAGTTCCTGTTAATGCTTCTTCAAAGCATATTTCGTTGAAGTTGATGATTCAAATAGTCCATGAACTGTCGACATCACTTGGTAGTGACTCTAATCCATCTCAGTGTTGACAGTAAAGATTACCAAACTGCAAGTCACTAATTGTACAATGACCGTTTAGCTATACTTTCACATTTGGATTTAATGGTTGATGGAATGTGACTTAACATACAATCAAACCACAATTAAGAGGAAAGTTGATAACATTAATCTGTCACCAGCATTTCTAGTTTTTTTCAAGCTGCTGTTTTATTATTTCCATGTATGACAATTTTGCTTTCTTTTCGGATTCTTGAAGATTCACACATGCTCTAAGGATAGTTTCTTTCGCAAGTATCTCTACCCTTATTTTGCACCTCCCTTACTTTCACTTTCAATTTCGGAAAAGAAGGAATGGATTTCGGAGAAGAGGGACTCAATCGCACAATTATATTGTTTAAGTGCATCATTTTGCTAGAAGTGCAAACTGATTCAAAACGAATGCAAATGCGAGAACTTACTAAGTAGGCAAAAAGAAATTTTTAATAGCTTGCAGAGATAGGAAAAATAGTCGTGCGTCGCTTGCGGATTGCTGTGAATTCCTTTAAAATGCTCCGATCGCTACGATTCCTTCAGATTCGAAGAATTCATGTCATTGCGCAAAGGAGTAATGTTGGTCTTTCCGATCATTATTTAAAAAGTGAGCAGGCGCATGAAAAAACGTTCACAGGCTTCTCTGTATAACTTGAGATCAACTGTGTCCCTTTGCTGTGTGATCCGGTTGATAAGTCACTGAAGCTTCGCACAATTTGCGTGTTCAGTGTTAAACTGGCTCCTCATTGCTCGATTGCTATGACATAATGTCAGCAGATTGTGCCATTTCATTATAATTGCATGTTCCAATGCTTCCTTTCTAGTCAAACACAAGAAGAGACGACTTGTTTAATTCTGTGCATTCAATATCTAGGAATTCAATTTCGGTGTGACGATTTCTTATTGAAAGTGACTACCCTTCACAGTCTACACTTGAATGTCCTGATGAAAACAGGTCTGTACTCCAAGCGCAAATCGATTCACCGGTAACTCTGATCGATTTTGGGCTGCAGCAACAATTTATTAAATATTCAACGAAGCGTAATGGTCCAGAAATAGCCATCACCGATTCTCTCCAAAAGGAAAAATTAAGGCTGATGCTAGATTCTTTTGATTGTTTATGCAGCATGCATTTTGAAGTTGTATTTAGTTTGCTTTAAAACGCCCTGAAATCCTTTTTAGCGTTTGATGAGGAATATGAGAAATGTTGATCGAAAGATTTGTGGATTCAATTTGCAGATATCATAAGCAGATTTTCACCGGAAATTTAGTTTACTATGATACTCAAAACAGCTATCAGGAACACGTAGGAAAATATAACAAACCAAATCATTTTGCTCAAAAATCTTTTGCAAACGCCTCTTACATCGACTGCTGCGCATGCTGTGCAATTATTTGATAGTAATCAAGCAGTACTATGACAGATGGGCTGCTGTACATCAAGATAAATAAAGCTGCGTTATTCATGGGTTCAGAACGTAGGGTTTCCACGTAGCGATTTAGAAGAATGTGAGTCACATGATGTGAGATACTCATCAGGAAAAGGTTCTAAGAATTTGTAAAATGAAAGAAATGGCTGGAACAAATAGCATTAATCAAAATGATCAAAGAAGCTTTTACGCAGAGGACCGCTGACGTTTTTGAAAGTGATGAAGAAATTCACTTGGAAAACATGTAGTTTCAACATAACTGTTACACCTTTACGACGTTCAGTTTAAGCATAAACAAATGAGGACACGTATGCGATCACCAACGGAGATAATATTATGCAATGCTGTGGGCGAAAGAGAGGGCAAGTTTTGAGCATACAGTTGCAGGATTTACACAAGCAGATCGGCATCATACAGCCTGTAGTGCAACGAAGTGTAGCTTACTTGCATGTGAGCAAATATCAAAAGTGCAGAGTGGATTTGTACTAAATTAGCTCCAACTGCAAGAGTTAAGATGGGAGGTACTGAATATACAGATAATTGCAGAAAAGTTCGTGTTAGTTTTAGATTTGATATTTGAATAACGAACGCTTCAAAAATGCTAAATAATGATGATAATTGTGTGCGATTCAACGAAGATGTTTGAAAGCCATGACATCGATGTTTTATGAAAACATGCACATCATTATCGACCGCGACCCCGAATACCCCTTCAATCTTACAAGTTCTAAGACAGGTGAGAGAACGATAGAAAAGCGCATGAAAACTCTAAAATATAAAGAGGCGAATGTATCACTAAAACTGAGGAAACGCTGTAATTACAGTCGCACCCAAAAAATACACGAGTAGCTTCAGTAGAATGCTTATAGCATTGTTACTGTTGTCTTCATATGGTGTGCATTGTTCCGTGAAGAAGGTTTGTCCTTATATAAGACATATATGTATGTGCAGAAATCCATCCACGACCTTTGAATCAAGATAAGCGATGATCAACATCTTATCAGTGCTGGTATTTCCAGTAAATAATGCTACTTCCCTTTTTGCCATTATATGATAAGAAAGGAAATTTTGCAAATAAGCAGCTGAATGTGCTTGGCTCCTCTTCACAGTTTTGTTGTTGAAATCTTTAAAGACGGTTAGTTAAAGCACACAGTGAACTTCCTAAACTGATTCATCTATGATGAGCAAACACAAGGAGATTCTGCCGCTCTTAAACGCTAATTCCGCTGCTGTTATATTTGAATTCCGCTCTACACACGGTGGGTTTTGAGGGGTCAAAATCGATGTATCGACTCAATTCAAAATACCTTCATGAATGGGTAGCCTAGGATCCCAGATGTTGTAAAAACTGCATTTCAAAAAAATCGGTCGGCAGCTTTTTTTGTTGGACCATTTTTTCAAAAATGGCGGCCAATTTTTCAGATTTTTGCCCTTTGTTCGAATTATGACTATTTTTGACCCATCTTCATGCACAAGCTCTATTACAAATCCAGTATAAATTGATCAAGGAATATCAGTGTGACATATTATAGGTATGCTGTTGTGTTATTGGCACATAACGATGCCAAATTTTCAAAATGGCGGTCATTTTTGCATTTTTGCTTTTTTGAAGTTCAGATTATTTATACAAACCTACGAGTTTGCTCATAGCATGTTCTCTCGTCACACATGTCATAATCATAGCTTTGTTGTCGTTGTCGCTATTCCGAGAGAGACAAAAGCAGCTATTTTGAGGTCAGACGAATATCTATGTCCCATCTAGACATCAACGATCGATGCTCGTTTCAATTCAATGCAACACATATCATGGCTATTCAGTGAGGATTTTGGTATTGTGACGTCAGCCAAGCAATAGCATGACACGAGTCAGCATATTGAACACATCAGAAGTTGTTTTCATCACATTCAGACAAGTATGCCATATGAGCGAATGAACCACAATGCGTGTAGAAAAAAAGTTTGTTTACTATGTCTCCGAAAATCGAAGGAAATGCGAATTCTTGCAGAAAATCAGATCAGGGCTATTCATTCAAATTTAATGCATTTTGATCCCGATTATATTCGATATCCAACAGCAGTTTGTGGAAAGTGTCGTCTTATTCTTTCGGAATATTCTCGAAACATATATGATCACACTATTGAATTACCAGATTATTCATTGTTTGGGCGTCCATCACGAACTCGAGATTCTGATTGTGACTGCTACATTTGTAAAATTACAAAGTCAACCTCAAATCCAAATTTGAAACAAGGCAACGCGTTTCCATGGAAAAAAGCTGAACAGCCATCAGAATCTGGAACTTCTAAGAAACTGTGTGCAAAATGTCTATCTGAATTCGGAAGAGGAAAGAGTCATCAGTGTACCAAAGATACATTTAGACAGAACTTAAATGATATTCAGTCCCAAATATCATCGGATGATGAATGTGTGGGTGCTACAAGCCAGTCACCAAACCGCAAGCTTTGAGATTTCTTCAAAAAGTCTTGCTCATATTCAAAGTGAGTTGAATCTTTCTCGTAACAAAACACTGAAGCTAGGTCAAGAAATTCGTAAAGCAACGAGGAATCCAGCATCAATTGAACCATTTTTGAAAGGCAAGTTGTACAATATCAATCATTTTCTCGATGAACAATTTGAAGTGAAAACGTGCGACTTTTTTGATAATTCTGGGGAACAGTACTGTAGTGTTGCAAATCAAAAAGGCCAGCGTTCCGCGTCGATTCGCTTTCTTATTACTCAGGCAAACACATCACAATGATATAGACAGAAATGTATATCCGACTTTCACTTTAGGTCCCAATTATGCGAAAATATGACGTCATGTAATTTGACGCACGAGAATGGAAGGCAAGAGTGTGACGCCATACATGGGAGACTGGGAGACACAGTAATACCGCATCATAGGCGGCAAAGCCCACATGCACACACGCACCAAAGAGGTCACCACGGCTGAGAAGCCGACAAACACCTACACGCCCCACAGGTCTTAAGACCTAAAAACTGAGAGATTAACAGGCTCAACAAATACGGTATAATCGTTCATCCACTCGGGGCGCCTCTTCACACACACACTTCTACGAGGAATGATGCTATTATCGTTCGCATTGGTTGAATACCCATCTTCCTCATCATCATTCAGATCGAAGTCCTCTATGATATGTTCGTCGCTGGGTACCATACGAAGGTGCGAGACATGCCTCGTAACCCCATCGTCGTTAATAATCACTCCTACGCTCGATTTAATGGAGGTGATTCTATGGGGCCCTGACCAGATGCTTTCACACTTGCCCTCAGGATCACGCATGTAAACTCTATCTCCTACGGTGAACGGATTTCTCTCTGGGTCATAAATGTCGTTATCTATTACGTTCTGCTGCTTTAGTATGTGGTCGATATCACCTGTTATTTGTTGCCGCTGCTTACTGATTCCCGGCTTCCTCGAAGAAGCTGAGAATATCAGCTCGAACGGACTGAGATTGTTTCCGTCCCTACTGCTATTCACCCAAAAAATAGCTTCCTGTATCGATCTAGATGTACGCGCAGCGCACCTTTTAACCGTTCGATGCATACGTTCTATGACTGCGTTGCCCTGGGGTCGATATGCACATGACAAAATTTGTTCTATCTCCCAATTATCTAAGAGCTCTGCAAATAGACGACTACGAAATATTGTCCCGTTGTCTGTTAAGATCGAGGAGGGAGGGCCAAACTCAGCGATGGCTTGCTCTACATGACTGACTAATTCGGACGCTGATTCATTTTTCAACTCACGCCATACGGTAAAACGGGATGCTAAATCAATTAATGATATGTACGGCTTTCCCTTAAAATGCGTTATGTCCATAGCAACCCTGTCCCATACGATATGGCTAGATATTCTACCATGTTGCCATTTGAAGTTGATGGCGGGATCAATTTTAGAGCAGGTGTCGCATCTGCTGACAATTTTTCTAACCATCCTCCTGGAGACTTGAGCGCCCCACTTTTCCCTAGCCAAGCGTAAAGTCCTATCTACCCCGAAGTGACACCTCGTATGTATTGACTTTATGTCGTTGATGAGCTGATTTTCTTCTCTATCTTGAACAGCAGCAGTCGCTAATGAAGCAGTCGCGGTGTCATTTGACACTACCAAATCTTGTTCTATTTGCAGCCAATTACGCGGTACACGAGTAAGTTTATCAGCCAAATTTTTCTTTGATTCAACTAAAATCGGTTCTAATTGGAGCTGCTCAGTTTCAATTATTTCTTTTAAAGTATCGAGCCTGCGCCGAATTAATCTCTCCGATAGCGCCCGAGATTTTACATTATGCGTTTTATGAATAGTCGCCTGCAGCCACTTGTATACTGTTGAAGAGTCGGTTCTGATGTACAAGTATCTTCGCCCCCATCTCAGTGCCATGTTGATTCCTTTGATAACGGCGTCCAACTCGCTCAAGTTTATGTGTGCCGAGTCGTCCCGCGGTCTCAACCAAGTCGCGTCCTCTACTATGCTCCCACTAACCTCTAGCGCTACACCTATTGCCAAACCGCTAGCATCTGCCCACACTGTCATCGGAGCGCATTCACAGACTGGCCACTGCCCACGCACAGGATCGCCTTCGTTCCTAATTTTCTCTAGGATTTCTTTCAAGGGTTTCCTTAGGTGCTCGGAAGCCACGTCATCCCATCCCATCTTAGAGACGGCAGTCAACCGCTGCATAAAACTGCGGTGGACTCGCAACCAACTTGCTGTTGGGAAGTGGCCCACCACCTCACCCACTATGCTATGTATTTGCCTCCTGGAGCATTCATCAGGGAGAGTCGGTATTTTGTTGTCTCTTTCCCAAGACAAGTCTTCCTTCACCTTCATGCCTAGCACCCGAACTCCATCAGTGCGACCCAGAGTCAAGGGTTCCTTTGTCACTAATCCCCACGTCAGTAAATGTGATTTTACATGATTAATATCAACTTCTGAAGTATGAATAAATAGATCATCTACGTAACTCGAAACCGCCTTCTTGATCTTATCATCTTGGTCCAATACTTTCTGAACTATAGCTGTCATTATCTTGGGCGCGACTGACAGACCAAAACCCAGTCTGGTAAGCAGATAAATATTTCCTCTCCAACGGACAGCTTGGTAAGTCCATAGTGACTTATCAATATGAATTTGTAAATAGGCTTTCCTGAGATCTAACAAAGCTCCTTTCTCTCCTTTCATACGCCACTCTCTCAGCCTATCTGCACAGAGGGGAACCGCCCCACCCGGATAACTCTGAACAATACGATTCAGCTTGCGATAATCTAGCACCGGGCGGACTTTACTCTCATCACCTTTGTCTTGCTCAATAGCCATCAGCGGTAGGTAACCGCGTATCTCGACATGCCTATTGTTTGAGTGTTTGACAAGAATGCCTTCTCTTACCCATGTTTCTATTTCCTTATCGCAAGCCTCCCGATTAGTTTGCTTAACGTAATTACACGGAAATCTGTGCAGCTCTTTAGTTTCGTCCTCATTAGTCCACTTCCAATTAGCTACCCAATGGCCATTGTTAAACCTTGCCTCAAAATCACTATCGGAAATAACTGTATCCTTGCTAATGGTAGGCTGAGTAATGACATTGGCCATATTATCCTCTAAATTAGTGAAGTTTATCATAACATTCCCGTCACGACAACACAGCTCAAGCCTGTTCTGTGACAACACGTCCAATCCTATGACTACGTCTACGTCTACGTCTAACGGTAGCCTACGGACACAATACGCAGTAACAGGTCCTAAGTCAACACTATCGCTTCCAATCGATTTAAACTCAACTGACCCACTCGTATTCAAAACTGTCCGGTCCATCATTTCTAAGGCAATACTGGGAGAACTACAACGCTTCCACCGTACGTGGTCGCTGATTAAAGTCAAACTGCATCCTGTATCAATAAGTGTTTTCAATTTTTTACCGTTAATACACATTTCTTTAATTAACGCTTTGTTACGCTTGCGATAGGGGTTAACCCTGTCATATTTAGACGCGAAATTTACGCAGAATTTACCGTCTGAATAGTATAGCTCAAACCCATTCGAGGCCAACACGTCCAGCCCTAGAACTACGTCTACATTTAGAGGTAGACTTGAAACAACGTGAGAACTTACGGATCCTAAGTCAATACCACTATCAGTTACTATAGAACTCAACTCAACCGACCCCCGCGTAAACAGCAAAGCCTTATTCATCATCTCCAACTTCAAAATCTTAGAAGAATTACGGCGTCTCCCATGTATGGCATGCTCACCTATGAGGGTTACACTGCATCCGGTGTCGATCAGAGTTCTCATTGTCCGACCATCGATGCACATTTCCCGGATTAATGCATCTGTGCGGGGGCAGCATGATCCGGCGCAGCCGCCTCCGCTTGACCGTTTCCCTGGGCGTTTCTCCGACAGTCAGGACGCATGTGGCCAACTTCTCCGCACTTGTAGCAGACGGTATTGCATTCTCGTTCGGTATGTCCGAATCTCCGGCAGCTGTTGCAGCGCGGTCTGAATGATTTGTCCGCTCTCCTCCGTTGATTGTTAGCATTTGAAATTGTTGCAGCTGAGAGCCCCGCTGTATCGCAGACACTGGTCAACAGGGACTTGGCACAGGATATCACCGATTGTAGGTCGAGATCTTCTCCACATTGTAGCCGTACCTGAGGGGAAACTGATGGGGGCAGGGCGTCCACCAAGTAGCACGATACAATTTGGTCGTGCGAAAATATGACGTCATGCAATTTGACGCACGAGAATGGAAGGCAAGAGTGTGACGCCATACATGGGAGACTGGGAGACACAGTAATACCGCATCATAGGCAGCAAAGCCCACATGCACACACGCACCAAAGAGGCCACCACGGCTGAGAAGCCGACAAACACCTACGAGACACAGTAATACCGCATCATAGGCGGCAAAGCCCACATGCACACACGCACCAAAGAGGTCACCACGGCTGAGAAGCCGACAAACACCTACAAGTGCGAGAGACTTGTAGTGTATTGCAAAGATATTCAAAGACTTATCCATGGGATATGCACAACGATAGGTATTGACCACGACAATGTTTCTGTCAAATTGTCTCTTGATGGAGGCGGAAGCTTTGTTAAAGTCATAATCAGCCTTTTTACCATCGATGACGAGAATGTACAACCAAAGACAAGACATCGAAAAGATACTAACACCAGCGTAAAGAGAATTTTCTTGATTTTGATTACTTCCGAAGTGGATGAGAATTATCGAAACGTACTCCAAATGTTCGTGACATTGAAATTAAAAGATCTTGGAGACCGGTGGAAAATTGTTTCAGATTTAAAGCTTGCCAACATTATTCTTGGTTTGATGGCCCGCGGATCAACCCACCCTTGCAGTTATTGTGATATCGATAAGTCAAAGTTGGATAAAGAAGGAAAACTCAGGTGAGCTAAAATGTTGTCGCGAGTCTGACGTGGAATCAATTTTGAAACAAAATCAATTGTACAATCAATTGTAATCTATACAGTACATTCATAATATTCTTTGTTTGAAGTGCTACTTACATTTTTATAATACGAGTATCAAAGCTAAAAGCTGCAAGCACTATTGCACATGTATAGGTCCCAATTCTAAAGTCTTAGACCTATGATATTGAAGTTCATGAACTGGTAAAAGTCTAGTCGTAGTGCTTAACTTATTAACACGTAGGATCTATGACAAGGGAATAAAAAACTAAACTCTATGTAAACATTTTTGCTAGATTGAGCCTAAACAATAACCTACTATTTATGTTTTAGGACCATTGGCAACTTGAAAGAAAAGTTCTGGGCGTGGTTTTCGAGCAGTAAGGGTAAATCAAATGCAAAACAAATTGGAAATGCTATTCATTCTCCCCTTGTCAAACATGTGGATGAAAATGTTGAAATTATCGACATTCTGGTACCACCGGAGCTACATCTCCTCATTGGTGTTGTAAATACGTTCTACAATCATCTGATCAAAATCTGGCCACAGGCCATCATTTGGCCTAGGAAATGCTATGTAGAAAAAGAAGCCATGCATGGAGGAGCATTCAATGGCAACTCTGTATGACTATTTTGAATAATATTGACTTATTGAGATCTTTGTGCCCACTACAATGTCTACGATTCGTTGAGTTATTCTCACTCTTCAAATTGATTGAGAAATCTTGCTTTGGAGCAGCATTGCATCCTAATTTCCGCCGTTTTATTGATGATTTCAGGAGAGCATACAAAGATTCAGGACTTCCTGTCACACCGAAGTTGCACATAGTGTTCTACCATGTGACAGAATTCTGCGACCGTACCAATGGTGCTCTTGGTATATGGTCGGAGCAGGCATCAGAAGCTGCACACTCAGACTTTAAAGTCACTTGGTTAAAATACAAGGTCAATTTGATCAATTCAAGATATCCTGAACGGCTCCTTCACGCAGTTTGCGAGTACAACTCTTTGCATTTGTAAATTTAAGCTGTTAGGCATATATGCCGCTATTTATGCATACGTATTTCTTGTACACCAATACATCTGTTTATGATTAGCAATGCCTGCAAATTTCCTACTTATGTACAGAATGCCGAGTCACAGTCGATATATTCGTAGAACTACATGCACGTATATACAAATCACGAAGAGTATAGAAAATGCATTCATTACATTGTTCAAACAAGATTCGATCATTGTGCGAACTTAGGCCAATAACGCTAGTGAAATACATATACTCATATATACATATTACAACCATGTATGACTAAATCACAAAAACGTCTGACTATGACATGCGTGCATTACTTGAATGAAAGAACATGATATGAGCAAACTCGTAGGTTTGTATAAATAATCTGAACTTCAAAAAAGCAAAAATGCAAAAATGACCGCCATTTTGAAAATTTGGCATCGTTATGTGCCAATAACACAACAGCATACCTATAATATGTCACACTGATATTCCTTGATCAATTTATACTGGATTTGTAATAGAGCTTGTGCATGAAGATGGGTCAAAAATAGTCATAATTCGAACAAAGGGCAAAAATCTGAAAAATTGGCCGCCATTTTTGAAAAAATGGTCCAACAAAAAAAGCTGCCGACCGATTTTTTTGAAATGCAGTTTTTACAACTTCTGGGACCCTAGGCTACCCATTCATGAAGGTATTTTGAATTGAGTCGATACATCGATTTTGACCCCTCAAAATCCACCGTGTACACCGCTTTTGAATTTTGCCATCATGGAAAACATCATGTATTTTAAGTTTTTGTTAATTTTCACTTTGACAGTTATTCTACAAATATTTATAACAAAACTGAAAGGTTGTCGCAAAGGAGAGGTATGCAGTTTAGCTTTTTAGATGACACTGCTCTGCATCTGCAATCTTTTAATGATTTTTATATGACTATTCATTATAATTTAATTGACTGACAATGATTACAATTTATTGCATAGCTAGGGAATATGTAAATGAATGTAATATGTATGAATCAAATCATAAAGTTTATACGTGGCATCCCTAAAAAATTGTACAAATAATTGACAGGCTGTGCGTTTCACTATTTTTAATGATATATGGGCCTCGTATGTATAGCAGTAAATATTTTTTATGCTAGTATACGTGAATAATATGCCGGCATAATGACATATTTATACAATTAATACAGCACATTGTATGAAGATGGCATCAACGTATACATGTAATGTAAATCGCCAAAAATCCAAGGTTTAACCAAGACTCGAGATTAAACCTCCTGTGATGTGTGAGTTGCTTTGAGTAGTTAAAAATTGATTTGTTTGATGTATAAACAGAAATCGAAGTTTTTAATTAATTCATCAATAATAAGACTTCTTCGGGTTTGGACGCAGAGAGAGGGGGGCTTAGAATTATTCCTCCGTCTTTTCAGAATAATTTAATTTGCATTAATGCTTTTAGGAATTCTGACTACTATGATTAATTTTGTATCTTTTTCTATCCAGGCATATCTGAATAACATACCGTCCTGGAACCAAACTCTCTCGACTGATGATGGGAAGACTTGTGGTGATCAAGCACTTTGCATGTCAGAACTGAAGCTTGGACTAATGGCCCAAAGCTGCATTGCGCCAGGGTTCTCCACATTCCTTGTCAACTTGCTCACTCTTGTCAAAACTAATCTCAGCAAAGTAAGAGAAAGAGATTATTTATTTTTTAATGTGTACCTATCTCACTATCTTCGACTTTCTTCTGATTGCTTCATTCGCGTTTTCAATATATCTGAATCAATGATTAGCCCTTCTTACTATCAAGCAGTTTGAAAAATGTGCCTTTTTTACTAAAAATTTAATGATATTCAAAAACAAATTCTCCGCATATTTCGTACGAGATCTCGTTTCTCACATTTCCGTTGATTTATTTTAATGATTTTAATGATTTTTTTATGATTTTTTTAAAATCCTGATTTGAAAAGACTAAGATTCATTAAAGTGAAGACCAGTCTAATCAAAAGTTAGACCATGTACGTCAAAATTTGCAAGTGTACTTCGTATACTGGCCGATTCAGTCCTCAATTGGTGTACAATTTTTCGAGAAAATCACTACACGACATTTTTGAGAAGTGAACGTCGAGATGTTAGTGAATATTTGATCAAGCTTGCTCACTTCCCACTTAAAACAGCAATTCAACAGTCTAAACTATCAATTTTTACAAATATCTGACATATCATTAAAATGCTCAGCACAAAAGCGGGTGCAATAAGCTACGGGCTCCACTGAATAGCATTCGGTTGCAGCGGTAGACAAACATTCGGAAAATGTTCATGTCATTTGACAGAAAAGAAGTAAGTTACCCAAATAAGTAAGTCAACATAATTTCTAACTTCTAAGTTTCTGATGTCATAGCGATAACAGAAACTCATGAATCATGAAGAGGCTCAGTGATTCTCAAAATGCAACACTGAATTCTTAAAATGAATATTTTCTCCCCGAAAATTGCAGAAAACATTGTAGTATGCAACAGACTTGGCCATCACAAATCTAATCAGTGATTAATTTAATTAATTGAATGCAAACATACTTTGTTGATGAGAAAATTCTCTCTTGAATGCTGTTCATTTATTTAAATACAAACCCGGTCTCCAAGAATAAGCATGCTGACTATATGCACCATGCAGCCGTCAGAGCAAAGTGTTCTACACCGCGTAAGCAAGCGTATCAAATCCAAGGTAATGATTTGAATAAAACATACACTAATCATAGATTTCATCCAATTTCATATATCAGTTACCAAATCATAAATGTCTCACATCTGTGAATATCAGCCCATGTGCCTTAAAGAACCTCCCTACCAAACTATAGCATATGGTTTCGTAGCATAAGCACTTGGTCTTACGCATTTTGGTAGCAACAGATATTCTGCTTTCGTACGAAAGGCGTGCTCGGTTTGGCAGCGTGCAGTCTTCAGTGTTCTTCTAAAAAGCTGACTTTTTCTGCTGGTGGTGTAAAGTTTTAGAACAACACAAACTTTCGGTCAAGTACAAACATGAAACTGATAAAAATGGTGTTGATGGCAAAGAATGGTAGACTAGGTCAATCGTATCAGACAAAGCGTTACGTTTTGTGATAATGATATCTCAACAACATTGCCAACTGAAACTGCGGTGAGTTCTATCCAAAATACAGATTTGCGATTCGTATAATCGGGATTAGAACGGCGTACACTTTATTTTCAGTAATGTCAATAAGTGGATTAATATCAAAGCAAATAAATCAGTTGCAATTTGAAGTTTGATAGCAGGCATTTATGACACTAACCAAGTTTAAGTAAAATAAACAGATACTCGACACAGAACTCTACTCAAGCTAAACAAGCATTGAGTTGCATTGATTGAATATTTGTCAACAAAAATGTTATAGGCACATGAACATTTCATCAGTATATGAAAGCCATTGATTTGCACAATGCTACACAAAAACGATGATAATAATTGATAACTGAAATACTTCTTGTGATAGCATTGTTTTATAATATTCTTCAGAAACTATGACTAAGATAGGTTTAGAAAAATAATGCTATCGCTATGTACTGACTACATGTACACACAGTTTCTATATGTTGTGTATCCAGGCTTTGAAAAGAAATGGTACGTGCAAAAACCGTAGAAACTGTGAAATCTGTGCCAAAATTCCTGATAAGTACAATTGTGATAAATCATGTGTTGTTTATGAATTTGAATTCTGTCACTCTAAATCAGGGATGCGCAGTCGGAGTCGCAGTCTCGGAGTCCTGTCATTTTTGCTGGAGTCGGAGTACTATCAAATGATAGGACTACGGACTCCGGCTTATAACTAGACCCGAAATATAATATAAACAAATTATTTATCCTCGTGCATAGCTGTCACTGTCTTGATGTCAACTTTCTCCGTCAAACAAAAGTACAGAGACAGCATTGCATGCAAAGCTTGTAATAGTTGAGGGAGTGAACCGTGACAGTGAAATGGGATAGTTTTTTACCGAAACGATAGCAGCAAAAACTCCCCGAGTAGTTTTAGGTCAAAGTAATATTCCAAAAGTAAAAATTCCAAAAGTAAACAGACTGATCTTCGGCGTCCAGCGCCTTCGTTGGTCGATCTTGCAATAGCGTTACGGGCCAAGCAAACCGTGTGAAGATATATGAAGAGTGAGTGATATTAAGAATTGTGATGTCTGTATGAATGCATGTCTAATTGTGAAGTCAGATTGTAGTGTGGCAGTTCATATTTCCTGTTTATTGTAGGTTTCAAGTATGTGATTGCTTTGGCTTCTGTTATTGTTGTGTCTCGTGTGTTGAACAGTTTGCTAATGAGACCGACCTGAAAATTTCCGATGCTGCCCTCTCCATTGTGTTTATCTTGCAGATGTTGGTATAAGGCACTGGTGATTAGAGTAAATTATAGCAATTATAGGATTAGAGTAAATATGGGAAATTTAGAGTACTCCTGGTATCAAAAGGAATGCCATTCGGGCATCGTTCTTAGAAAAGACTCGTTCTTACCTGCGCATGTAAAGTCTAACTACGAGTATGTTAGGAATAGCATTAATACTATAAGCAAACGGTCCAATGACCCCGAACTCAGAAAAGAGAACCTTTCCAAATTTGAAAATATCTTAGAAAATAATGGCTACAACAAAAAAGATACGAATATAAGTATTTTAAGGAAGCAAAGTAAAACACGTCAAGATGGGAATGTAAATTTCAAGCTACCGTATGTTACTGATCGCTGCAACCGTAAGGTTAATAAATTAATTAAGAAGTATAACTTACCAATAAGTTTGACAAATGAGTATGGCTGTAATTCAGCGTCTTTTCTAAAAAATAGTAATAATAATAAATCTTGCGACTGTAGTATTTGTAAGGACTTAGTAAACAGTAAATATACTTGTAGAGACCGCTTTGTAGTGTATCAGTACATATGTGTACATTGCGGAGAATTTTACATCGGCAAAACAGCGAGGATGCTAAAAACGAGACATCAAGAACACAAAAGAGCTAGAGAAAATAAAAGCATCACCAGTGCCTTATACCAACATCTGCAAGATAAACACAATGGAGAGGGCAGCATCGGAAATTTTCAGGTCGGTCTCATTAGCAAACTGTTCAACACACGAGACACAACAATAACAGAAGCCAAAGCAATCACATACTTGAAACCTACAATAAACAGGAAATATGAACTGCCACACTACAATCTGACTTCACAATTAGACATGCATTCATACAGACATCACAATTCTTAATATCACTCACTCTTCATATATCTTCACACGGTTTGCTTGGCCCGTAACGCTATTGCAAGATCGACCAACGAAGGCGCTGGACGCCGAAGATCAGTCTGTTTACTTTTGGAATTTTTACTTTTGGAATATTACTTCGACCTAAAACTACTCGGGGAGTTTTTGCTGCTATCGTTTCGGTAAAAAGCATTATGATCTCCCGTCGTCTGGTCAATTACGAAAATAGGATTGTCTTTTCACTCGGTGATTTTGTGTAGAAGAGAAGAAGCCTTCGTAGCCTCGATCACACTTACGCACCAAAGGTCACGTCAGAAACAAAAATGAAATAGTACTAGTTTGTTTGAGAACACAACCTCTTACCCTCACGTTAATCGTGTGTGATGGCTCCTCCAAAGCGCATATTAAAATCGAAAGTGTACTCATCATTTTTGGAGAAGGATGGGTTTTTCCTGCCTGGTAGAGACTGGAGAAAACCGTGTGAAGCACGCATCAGCAAGACGGGAGTAGCCCAGTCGTATGCATCCAAATTAAAGCAACATTTGATGAACTTTCATCGAAGATGATTGATAATTGATACAGCAATAATCATTAAAAAATAGGTTCAGGTAAGCCTATAATGATCCATGACCTAGGTTACCTAGGAACTAGGTTAAAAAACTAGGCTTTATGGCCACTAAAGCATGACCACATGCTTTATTCTAAGCATGGAAGGCTGCGTTACACAATATTTTGTGACGATTTCGTGAAGTCGGCTTCCCAAATCAGCTTTTATTGGCAACATACTTATAATTGAAACACAAGAATCTCCCTACTATTCTGTCTCCATTGACTCCGTGATTTGATTATCGTTAGAAAGAATGATAATTGCGAGAATAATGCATATTTCGAAGAATTGACAAATTCTTGAGGCTCTTGTAATTGAGCATCCTCTGTTTGTAGCTAACAAGCACATTAGGAGGAAATTTAGTCACTGATAATCACTCCTTTGTGTCAATGCTTCATCCTCATTTATTCGTTCGGTAAGTTGGTGTCTTACAGTGATCAGACAGTTCTATCAGATTGAAAATGGAAACTGCATTCTACGGTATGTCAAGCATACAAAATGATCAGCATTTTTTCATTGATTCTTTCTCTGTGATGTAAAGCGGGTGAATGCCAAATGGACTCTATAAAAGGAAAAGCGAGCAGTTGTTTTGTCCACTGAAATTCTGTCGAATCGAGCTATATCATGTAGGATTTGACAGAAGGACAGCTAATTGAATCGTGAATTGTCATTTATCGTGTGCAAGGTTAAATCCCCACGAAAATCCAGGTGGTTTGAGAATAACAACAGTAAGAGAAAATACTCATATGACAAGAATGGTTATGATTCGAGAGATCGCCGAGTGACATCAACTGCAATTGTAGTAGAGGCACAGCACCGAGCGTGGTAAGGAAGAGGGAGCAGTGAGGCATCGCCTGGACTCGACTGCAAGTTTTACTGCAGGATTCGCAAGACTTTTCTTACGAGAGAAGTGAAGAGATCTCGGCTGAAATAAGCCGATGCCCATAGATCTTGATATCCTGAAGAATTCAACACTGTCCCGAGATTTAATGAATTGCGCTTTAATCCACATGGCTCCGATGGTCGTCGTTCGCCTCGTCGCCATGTCGGAGAGGCTCATCACCGTGATTGTTCAGCAATAGTAGCGACGCAAACGACCTTTGTTATAATATGGGGAGGCTTTCTCGGCACAGGGATCGTAGATTTTACGTATGTGAAGCCATAGTCAATCATGAGGAGTACCATACAGAAAATTCTGCGAACTAGAGAGCGCCAAGAAGCAAGAGAGAACTTATTTGTGACAATATATAGTGCTGACATCTGGGAATTGGCGACCAGTTTCTTCATTCACTCGTTGAATCTGTGCCACGTCGCTGTGATGTGGTGAAATTCTGAAGCAAAACTGGATCACTACTTGTATTTGAGAGTAAAGCAAATTATTTCAGAATTCTATCATTCATTGAAAAGGAAATTCAGGGTGGGGTACACATATGCTGCTAGTTAATATGACGTACGGCTATGCATATTATAATAGACGAACTCAGTTATCCATTGTGGATGTTCAAAGCTCCATCTGTTGCAACCGAAGGTTTCATCCGAAGACTATTGATATCAAAGCAAAGAACTTATTTACATGTATAACAGACCATTTCAACCTTCTGATTGTAAATTTTAGTGTCAGGCGCATGAATTATTCGCTATCATTCTTCATCAGTATTAGGGCTTCTTATGCATGACTGTTATGTCCATATTTGAAACTATCGGATTACATAATCGCAACGTTTGCAATGATCCTGCATAACTAGACAGCAACCTTTTCAAATGAATATTTTTTCGCATAACTGGTATCATCAAATCATAAATAAGTTCAATCGAAGAACAATCAACAGAACAATTAACTGAACAATCATTTTAGAAACTAGTACTCAAATTAATATTGTGAATCAAATAAATTAATTTTTCAAAAAATAAATCCTCAAATAGATGTAATTACAGTTTGATTGTTCTCTCTCATACACAGACATTTAACGATTCTAAAAACTTCGGCGGAATTTTCTCAATTTTCTGCTGTTCTACAACACTTTTTAGACGTACGAGTAACTGAGATGCCGCCGTGAAGCAGATTGCTTCATTTTCTTAATTAACCGTTTTTGAATTTAAACGGAGCAGCATGAATTTTAACGGATGCATGCAAGTCATCAAATGCATAACTTGCTTGCCACTAGAACTCAGGAGTCATTGTTGATGCAAATATTACAGTTGTTAGCTGATGAATGAAGATACGTTTACATAAAAACGTTCGACTCCTAGAAATCAAGCATGTTGACTCATCTGCGGTACTTTCTGTTCATTAGAATATTCCAAATGAATATTCCAATGTATGAACTGCAAAACTTTAGTAGTTTGGATTAGGGGAGATCTCAAAATGATTGAAGTGATTATGTTTTCTAAACATATTCACGAAATTTGACTCGACTTTTAGTATTTACTGTGTAATCACATAGGGAATGAATTTCTTTATGTCTGAATGAATTAAGCCCTTGTGGTGGAAGAAAAAGAGCAAAAATAGTGCACGAACTTATCACTTTACGGCAACATGACCAAGCGACAAAGTGATGTTATTGGAGCTCGGCTTAGTTCTAATCACATCATGCACACGTATCTGAATGCATGTAAATGTGGACTTACATGTATATGTAGACATTAGATACATGTTTCTATATAATACAACCGTCTACCACGGATGCGGAGTCTTATCATTTTGATGGGACTCCGACTCCGATTCCGGGGGTTGATAGGACTCCGGCTTTTGATAGTACTCTGGGTGGTAAGTATATATAGCCTTTTTTTGAAAAAAACTCGTAACCTACATCATTGATAATTATAGGCTTACCTGAACCTATCTTTAGTGATTATTTCTGTATCAATTATCAATCATTTTCGATGAAGGTTTGTCAAATGTCGCTTCGGTTGGATGCATGCGACTCGACTCCTCCATCTTGTTGATGTGTGCGGTTTTTAAAACACGGTTTTCTCCAGTCTCTACCAGGCAGGAAAAACCCATCCTTCTCCAAAAATGATGAGTACACTTTCGATTTTAATATGCGCTTTGGAGGAGCCATCACACACGATTAACGTGAGGGTAGGAGGTTATGTTCTCAAACAAACTAGTACTATTTCAATTTTGTCTCTGACGTGACCTTTGGTGCGTAAGTGTGATCGAGGCTACGAAGGCTTCTTCTCTTCTATACAAAATCACCGAGTGAAAAGACAATCCTTTTTCACTGTCACGGTTCACTCCCTCAACTATTACAAGCTTTGCATGCAATGCTGTCTCTGTACTTTTGTTTGACGGAGAAAGTTGACATCAAGACAGTGACAGCTATGCACGAGGATAAATAATTTGTTTATATTATATTTCGGGTCTAGTTATAAGCCGGAGTCCGTAGTCCTACCATTTGATAGGACTCCGACTCCAGCAAAAATGACAGGACTCCGAGACTCCGACTCCGCTTCCCTGCCGTCTACATGGCAACATCTATCATATTATGTAAACAATTTTATGTTGACAAATGAGCCGATGTTTGTTTCCATGTCTTTTATTAGAAAAATGAATTAAAAATTAATCGATCGAATCTAAATCATTTCGACCAAACAATCGAAATGAAAATTCATATCCCAGCTCGTCGGGAGGAGACTCAGGATCGTCCGCGAGAGCCTGTCCAAGAGCATTTAGAGGACGACAGGGACGATCTCGCTCGAGATGCAGGTCTTGGAGATGCGCTGCCGCAAAGGCGGAGAGGAGCATGATAGAGGATCGCAGGGGAGCACTGGCCGCGGAGACTGAGTGGCGGGCGAGGTAGAGGCTCTGTAATAGTAGGCACTCTGGCTGGATCGAGGAGAAGGATGTAGTGGAAGGTCTGTTCCAGCTGCTTTTAGTCCGGCAGCCTGAACGAGCTTCTGCAGGGAACGGGGCCAAAAAATGAGACTTTCATGGAATGATGTACTCCCTGTGCCTATTACTAATCTGCACGTCTGTCGAGTTCTACCTGTTTCATCTTCTTGTCAGACAGGATCAAAGAAAAACACATGATAGTCCAATGGGACATAGTTTGCATGGTATGTCCTAGGTCATTTCCTATCATGTGTGTGTGTGTGATATTACTATGTTTCTAATCGGCAAGGCATGCTAGAATGTGGATAAATGATGGTTAAATGTGGATTAAGTTGCTCAAAATACTTGTATTTGCCGACATTAGGAGGCTTGCCAAATCGGATAGTGTTAAGCTTCATAATTAATTGTACAGGAATGTGATGGAAAAAAACCTGAAGACATTCCAGGTTGATTTCTGACTTCTGACTTATGACCTGAAGACATTCCATGTCAAAAAAATATGTCTTTGAATAATAAGAGGAAACATAGAAATTTCATTTTAGCCAAAACTGCAATCTGCTTTTTTCGATATGTTCTGCAGATGTGTTTTTCTTTGATCTTGTCGAATCAGAGAGGAACTAGGTTGAACTCAGCAGACGCACAGATTCATAGTAGGCAATGGGTGACATCATTCTGTGAAAGTTTCATTTTCGGTCTCGTTCTTTGCAGAAAGTCGTTGTTGCTTCCGGACTGTTTAGCAGGAATGTTGATGGAGAAGCCTGAGACTGAAGTTGTGTCGCGCTGGCCGGAGAAAGAGCCGGTATCGGGGGCATTCTGACCTGCTTCATGTTATGCAAAGATCGATGTGTCAAACCTCAAGTTGCATGATGATGACTTGCATGATCGTGAATCGGATGTAGGATTGCATTTTCTGGTAGATTGTTTGTGTCAAAATAAGTGTGTGGTTGTGATCGCAGCTTCAACTAACTTCCTCCGCTTGACTGCTATGATCGTTTGAAAGTCCTGTAAATTATCTTAGAGAAGGACATTCTTCATCATACTTCATTTCGTTCTCCATCATATTATCTAAGAAACAATGAAAGAAACGATAAAATATACTTTAGACCTGATTGTTTCAGCTTTGCTTTTATTAGTGGTGGGGCCTGATATTTTGATTTCGAGAAAATAAATTATTCTATCGGGAAAGATACTGTATTTCGAAGTAGTACCTTCTTGTCGCACATTTTGTCTATTTATTCTATCAGTACTACATGCAAGTACGGTGCATCTATTAAACATCTATTAAACATATATTTTACGTGAACGTCTGCTACTGTACACGTTAAGCCACGTCCAATCAAGCAAAGACAGGAGACTTAACCCCTAAATTCACATCTGGTCACTTTTTCAGATTCCGAAACATACATGGCAGCACGCATATGCACGAGGCGCATCTTATGAACTCTACAAAGTCAGGTTCGCTTCTTCTTTTCAAGGCATGAGATTCTCCAAGATTGTTGAGTAAGTCACAAGCAAAAGAAATAGCATGAAGTATGTCAAATTACCTTATGTAAGTCGATGAATGTTTGTGGATTATTTTAATGATGCTTTAGTGGTCTTAATCGTTTACAATCTCTACCATAGTCACTTGCCCTTATGTCAACAAGCGCACTGTGAGGCAATTCGAGACATGGTAATTCATTTTGGATTATCAGCTTTCTGTGTTATCGGTACTATGTAAAATAAAACAAGTCCACTTCAACATCTATCTACTGTGTTTTTACAAATTATTGAGAACTGGCGCGAACTATCATGTCCAACCGTCATACTTTATAGACTTTTGATTAAAAAACCAGACAGAAGGTTTCTCAAGTTCATAAGTTCATGAGTTCTCATTTGACTCGCTGGTGATCAATTGCTTTTCGCTGAACTTTAAATATAGAGATTACAGCGTACTTGTTCGCCAGATTACACACGTATACTGGAAAATGCGCATAAATTTGAAACATCAGTACGACTCGGAAAGGCCTAAATTTGTTTATACATTTTTTCTCAGCTGTACGCAAACGAACTGGCACTCTACAATCTCTCTGATACGTCAGGAAAAGCAAAAGAAAATGCGCTGTTGTGTAGCAATCAACAAAATTGCTGCCAAAAAGAGGGGTTATCCTAAAAGACGAAGAAATCGAAGAGGTAGACAAGTGCATATACTTAGGCCAAGTAGTGAGACCCAACAACAGTATCACACCAAAAATAAGTAGACGATGTCAACAAGAATGGATGAACTTTCGAAAACATTACGAAACTTTTAAAAATGACAAAATCACGACCTGTCTTAAGAAAATCTTCAACCAATGCACACTCCCAGCAATGTCATACGTATGTGAAACGTGGACGCTTACTAAGCAAATGTAACAAAAGCTATTGGTGACATAAAGAGCCATGAAAAGACTGATGTTGGGAATGACGAAAGAGACCGAGAAACAAACATGTCGATTTGAAGTTCAACAAAAGTTCGAGACATTATAAGAACAGCTAAAGAATCGAAATGGAGATGGACTGGTCACGTGATGAGACTCAAAGACGAAAGATGGACTAATACGCTGATGGAGTGGACACCTCGAGAAGAAACAAGGAAAAGAGGCCGACCATTGACAAGGTGGAGAGACGAGTTACACGAAATCGACGACAACTGGAGGAGACTGCTGGCACAAGATCGCATTCGATGGAGATAAGGAGAGGCCTTCGCCCAGCAGTGGGACAACGGCTAGTGATGATGAATTGTTCAATGGCAAAATGTTCAATTTCAAATGTCTATCGTCATGTTTTAGATTACAGTTGTGCGGACATTTTCGACAGCAAGGAATCTCGAATGCGAAAATTCTGTCCTCATTCCTGCTCCCGTTTTTCTTCAATAATTGCTGTTATTTTGTGATTGTAACGATATAATGGCTTGCATTTGATGACATATATTTTTCAATTGTCAACAGTATGCTAATGGAGTGATTTTACTGGCTCAAGTCCTGATTCAAACCACCATAGTTATCTTTCGCTCGCCGTATCTGTACCCTGGACAAATAAGTGAGACGCAATATTGAGAATCGAGTTCATGAGAATTGTCGGTTTCTCGATGACAACCAGTGTGACGGCTTATTGCTACACTGACAGTGTCTTTGGGTAGCAACGCTCGGTCTGCGTATCGGAACCCAAAATGTCACAGCCTGCTACATCAATTCCGCAGCCCAAACTCTACAGCTTTCCTCGAAGCTATCTTCCATCCTTCCTATCCATCGTCAAAGCCCGAAATGAAGACATCGTTCTTTGTTCCACTCAGATTTGACGACGAAAATGCTTTCCATGCTATCAGTAAGAGATCTCTCCAAACCATCTAGTCATCGAACAAGTTCCAACTTGATATCGGCACTACGGATAGAAGAACACTTTGCGAACCGAAATTCATCAAATTTCAATAGCGCGACCACAATATTCTAAGCCGATGATGAACCCAACCACAAAACAAAGAAACCATTGTTGTCAAGCACATCATGTGTACAATTACGAGTTTCTTTTGCACCACTATTGATAGGGAGGAAAGGTGACTTAGGAATCTCTTAAGGTGGGAGACACACAGAATAACTCATGAATCGTTTGATTGAATTGTTCATGAGGATGGAGCAGTTTATTACTCATGGCTTCTGGTATGCGCTAAGTGCCAGCTGTCATTGAAGCTAGCGTGTTGGTATTCCATGACTTGCGGCTTATTCATTAGTTTGTCGGTCTTAGTCTTAACAGCTCATGTACGTCATCCAATACCTTTTTGTATTCATTTTGTGCTACATTACACATAGAAATGAAGTTTTTAATTGGAAATCCGAATTTTACTTTTTCTACAATCTGATTGTGAAGTTAACGGAACCGTTTTCTCAATCTCAAGAATTTCTCAGCCAAATCTATCTAATCAAAGTATGGCTAAAAACCGCGTTGTTATGAAAATTGAAGCATGAAGCATATATTTGTGATCAGCTCAACAAATTGGATCAGATAAAGACAGAATATAGTTGATTTACTGCGCATATAAATTAGACTAAGAAATTGATTCCTGTGGGTGCTACCGCTAACTTCACACACGCCCTATTATGACTCATGTATTACTTCGAAAATTCTCCTTTAGCAACATTTGTGTAATATAATTTGAATTTTTGTGCAGGCGATGGTTTTTTAGAAGACATCTTTTAAAGTAATGTATACTTACATTGAACATATGCATTATTAACAATATGGAATATTTTATAACTTGTTTTTGCCTCTGCTGGTTATATAAATGCCTCCACTTGTTACATACGTGTACAATCTTGCATCATTCGTCTGTGTCTTCAAACTAGTTCAGTCGAAATAGAATTTTTTCACCATGACATGCTTCACTCAATTTTGGCTTAGCCAAAGGATTATGAAATGATTTTGAATAAGGATTGATTAAGTTTTTATTTTAGACTAACGTGAATGTATTTTCAAAATGCGTTAAAGTTCACATGCATGAAATTCAAATAATCACTAAGTTATGAATTTATCATGCGATAGATACTATTTAAATATGTCTTCAGCAATTGAGGATAAAAGTCAGCGAAGCAAACGTGGAGTTCAGTAGTGCATTTATCTGCACGTCATTTTTTTCAAAAGGCCGCATCTCGCTTTTTTTCATGAATTTCATGGAACATCCCTCGCTAACTGCAAGAGTGTCCGCCCTTTAATGCATATTATGCCTTATAGAGGACATTTTGACCCACATCTTTTGGGTCAACATTGAGCAGCAATATTGACCCCAAAACGGCAAACATTTCTAACCAAAAGAAAGACGAGATCAATGCGCTTCTAATGGCACCTTTCCCGACTTCGCACAATCCCTAGAACGCCCCCAACCTGCATTTGAAGATTTTTAATTTAATTTTTCTTTCTAAAAAAACTTCGATTTTGAAAATAATTTCTGCATGAAATGTTTAAGTCATTCTGTGAAGTGCTCGTGCTCGATAGCGAAGCGCATCGTGCTCAGTGTAAGTCTAATTTTGTTATTTGTTGTATGTTTATTGTTTGCATACTGTTTATGATATTGTTTGAATATACGAAAGTACGGGGGTCCCACACAGAATGGTTCAATGGAAATATAAATTAATTTTTTCGCGAAATGAAAACTATCGCTAGATTTCCCGTTTTACAGTCTGTATGATGTTTTCGACAGCAATCCTCCACTTAGGAGATATAGCCAATATAATTGTAAACATATTCATTTTTTTCAAAGTGAGTTTCCGGGTGCACGCTGTCTTAGCAAACTGTCAAAGTTATGCATGTTGCGGCACCTGACTGTTCTCTCTTTATCGTGTTATACATTCCATCTCCAGATCATTGGTAGCGATATGAATTGATTTATTGCGATTTTATCTCTCAAGATAACAGCAATGATTTATGATACTCAACGAAGCCCTTAACAATAAATTATCAGCTCTGAATTGAAAGATAATGACGCACTCATCGTAAGCCATCGTAAATTCAGGCATCTGCCTAATGCACTTACTCATATGATTACACAATTTATTGTAGGTTTAAATAAAATTGTAGGCAGTAATCTGATAAATATTAAATAGACTGTGGAGTGCGACAATTAGCGCCGTGTAGGTCCGCCGGGTTTACACAGAATTGTTAATGCATCACACTTCGTACAACATTCTTTAGCAATGTAACCTGAAACCAGTAATTGAAGAGAGGAAGTCGTTCAGGGAAGCCATTTAATAGTCAACATAGCAGCTTCTTGCTTAGTATTAGATCAATAATGTGTTAGATGATTCTACAGATTAATGCAGTTCAGATAATCAATCATTTATCACTGTTTAAAGGTCATTCCGACCGCATCTTCACTTAAGATATTATCATCAAAGTTCAAGATTTCCCGAACTTTTACTGTTAAAGTTGACTGACCAAGACTACTGCCTCAAAGACTGTAATTAAAATTTAATTGCATCTCCAAGAAACTAGACATCTTTTTGACCTGTCCAAGGTTCTTTCACACCGGACGCTATCACGGTTAACTATTACAAGCTTTGCATGCAGCAGTGTCTCTGTATTTTTGTTTGACGGAGAAAGTTGACATCAAGACAGTGACAGCTATGCACGAGGATAAATAATTTGTTTGTATTTTACTTCGGGTCTAGTTATAGGCTGAAGTCCGTAGTCCTATCATTTGACAGGACTCCGACTCAGACTCCGCATCCCTGGTGTGGACCAAGAACTTGGGTACCACCCCAAGAGTGAGAACCCAAGAGTAAAGAAATTCACCATGAATGATCATTTGCGGTTTTCTTGGAAACATTCTGCCTAAATATATGCCCACATCATGTCATAGCAATTCATCTACATGTAAGCTTACATGCATGTACATGTAAATATGTAACCTACTTCAACCACACGATTGGTCTTTCTATGATAAAACTGTGCTATCATCAACTTTGATATAGACCTACGGTAAGTGTCTATTTGATAGTTTGTTTTATTAGCTTTTTAAACTATGCTTTGATTACCAATGGCTTCCTTGTGAATTTAATCCATTAAGCTAGATGTAATGCACATTGTGTTACACAGAATTTTGTATATATCATTTTGCGAGAAATAAAACAAATAATACACGAAAAAATCTAATGCATTAGACCAATGCATGCATAACGCTTATGCTGCTAAATTGGTAGCCTACATCAGTTCGTAGATAGCTTGCTTCATATAGCGTTTTGCCTTGAAAGTTAAAAACTTCGGCCTATATTATTTATTCTACTATTAGACTGCGTGCATTAGAAATAGAAAGTAATCGGTGTCATTTAATGCAGTGACATTCTTTGATGATTGCTTCTTATGATTAGTAAAAATGTCGTTATATCTACATTTGTGCTATTTTCATCCTATACGCGGCCTATGTTATGTGTGTTTCGTTTCTCGATCAGACATGTTGTAAGGAATGTAGCTTAGTCATGCATGCTGTTCTAATTAGGAAATTATTAGGCTGTAGACGTAAACAGGGTTGATGATATTAACCCCCAAGCCCAAGTTTGGACCCAACCTTGAGATAAGACATATTTTTGAACGACGATCTACCATTCATGAATTTCTCTGCTCAATTTTGACAATGAGTGAATTTACTTTCACTAGGCAAGAAAATCATGATTTTGTAATGAAGTTTCATGATTTTATATTCTGCGATTCTGTATGGAAAACCTGCATCTGCGCTGTATCTATGCTTAGCGGATTTGTGTTTGATTTGATTGTGTCAGAAAATTTGTAGTTGACAGGATATACGACCATTTGGACTCAATTTGTGAAATTGTAATAGATAAAAGCTGCAACATACCCATATGAATTTTTCTCAATGACTCATGAACTCAACATTTTCTCTTCAGAATTTGCATGAACAAGTTGAACATCATGCTGATAGCCGTAGAAATTCAACTTCCGAATAATGATAAACGCATGTTAATCAATCCTTCAGACAATCTAGTAATCTGCTGTGACAGCATGGATGGTCTCGTTCTCGCTAATAACGAAGCAGAGTCCCACAGGTAAGTGATTGACACTTTTAGCTGCTCTGAAAGATGGCACCTTGATAATATACTTTGTTAGAATACATGTTCATACATAATACGTGCTCATAGACCTGCAATAACTTTAATGAAATCTTCTGATATGTTTTATTATTTAATCATACTCATTTCTTTATATAGAAATAGAAAATTTTCGAATGCAACCGTAGATGATCACCGGTATTTAAAAACCCAATTTATCAAATGCTCTTTTTGGTTCTGGGAGCAAATATCAATGGAGTGTTGTAGTTTCTTCAATCCCGCCTGCAGTGTGTTTACTATGGAACAGAGGATATGGGCAATCAAAGTGACTTATTGACCTAATTTTCTGAATCCTCAACCCGTTGCCGGATACTGCCAATGATCCTGCCAGTCACAATCCGGCCCACAACACCACCCTAAATATATTTTCGTATTCTTCAATGGAAATTTACGATATCAAAGCTTCTTGTGAAATCGATGTACAAAACAAGAACAACAAAATGCACGAAGGCGCTATTGTTCATGCTCCCTCACTACGAAAACGACTTGCTTTCCTTTTGGATAATCCAATTGGAAAGCCAATCACATTTTTTGTGAATACACACAGACGATAGTGTTTTCGAACATTTTGTCAGTCTCGCTTTGTGCATCGCCTTCACAGTCAAAATCAATCAATTTTCGTGCTCGACAGTTTACAATGTATCTTGATTTCCTCAAAGAGTTCGATTATTACTTTTTGAATTTTAGGATGCCCGTGAGCATCACCAGATACAATTCTTTCAAATGGCTACATGTAAATAATTATCAAACAAAATAGTCTCAGTTAGTAGAATACATTT